>JAJPUD010001808.1:316949-357961 GCA_023553655.1 Myrmecobius fasciatus
AGAGAGAGAGAGAGAGAGAGAGAGAGAGAGAGAGAGAGAGAGAGAGAGAGAGAGAGAGAGAGAGAGATTTCTCTAGCTTAGGCCTTTTATATGTTCTTTCATGCTAGCTCAGCAGCCAATTTTTCCTATAAGCAGTAAGCTTTTAGGAAATAGTAAGGGAGTAATTGCTTACACATGGGACAGTGAATAGAACACCAGTCTTGGAGTCAGGAAGGTCTAAGTTCAAATGTGACTTCAGACACTTACTAGCTGTGTGACTCTTAATCCCCGTTTGTATCAGTTCCTCATCTATAAAATGAGGAGGTACTAAAGAAGGAAATAGCAAGTTGGTCCAGTGTCTTTGCTAAGAAAATGACAACTTGCTCATACTCTGAAATGTAAAGGGTAAAGTTATCTTCCACCATGCACTTACAAAAGCTAACCCCGGGTTGAAATCTACTGTGTATATGCCAAGGAAGTGCTCCCTTTAACCAGGTCACTACTTCCAAATTACCTTTTAGAAGATTTTAAGGGCAATTTCCATGAAGAATGTGCTTCTTTTGGGAAGAACAAATAGCTTAGATGGAACATAAAGTGTATATGGGGGAGTAATATGAAATCAATCCAGAAAGATGATTCATCAGTGTCTCTCTATCTTTCGGTTTCTTTGGGGACACAGAAATTTGTGACACAGATGGGCTCCCTTCTCCCCTGGTAGCAAGCTTCTGCAGTTTCTAGGACAGAGAGATTGGCTTTTCCCCAGGACCCTGACATTTAGAGGACACTGATAGCACTTGTAGCATAAAAACAACTGCTGGGTACTTAGTTAGCAAGACTAATTAGCTAAAATAGGAAGCAGCCAGATGGTGTTTCTCCCATGGCCAAATCCCAGAGGAGTTTCTCAATCTAGCCCTTGCCCTAAGTTCTCCAACCATTACTGCAGTCTTCCCAACAACAACCTTCATGTCCCAGGAGAAATGGATTTCAGGAGTTCTTTTGTAACCTTGCTTAAATAGCAGAAATTGCTTTGAATAGAAGGGCTTGATATGCAAGCAAGTGGTGAAACCAAAGCTGGGAAACAGCAAGATGGCAGCCCTCAACCTATGTGTCCCGGGAATATACAGCAGTATAGACAGAGGATGAGAGAGAATGGGGCATGTTTTCCAGTGCCATACGCCAAGTCACTGTAGTAAATCATAGTGCAGACATGAAGCCCCCTCAGTGGTTCCAGGGGGAAATGGAAAGACAATGGAACAAGTGAATACACAGCTGCCTGTGTGACTTTGGGCAAATGACCCATCCCCTACTGGTTCTCCATTTTCTCATCTGTAAAATGAGGGTTAGACTAGGGGGGAGAGGAGAAACAAGTGGGGAGAAGTATGGAACACATCTGAGGGGAGCCACAAAACAGTCCCCTGACCTCAAAAAGCTCACAGTTAATGGGGAGAGACAACATAAAAACTATGTACAAACAAGCTAGATACAGGATAAATTAGAGATAACCTCAGAGGAAAGGCACTAAAATTAAGAAAGACTGGGAAAGACTTGTTGAAGGTGAGATTTTAGCTGGAAGTTGAATTAAGTCAGCAATGCAGAGGAGACCGGTAGTGGGGACAGCCAGAGAAAACACTGGGAATAAAGAGATGGAATGTCTCACATGAGTAATAGAAATGAATCCTGAGTCTTCTTCACATTCTACTGTTCCAGCCCTACCAATCCTCAACCCTGGCTAACCCCTTTTATCTACTTTTGAGAATCTTGCTCCAGCATTGCTAACTTTTAAAAATAGAATTGATTTCACTGACTATATATTTTTGCTATGTAATACCAGCTGGTCCCTTATAGCTATACAGTCAATCTTTTTTTAACCTTTTTTTATTTTCCTCTTTTCTTCTGTCTCAGAGCATAAGGTTATCCTGATTGCCTTGCCAAGATTAACCCTTGTTCACCTAATCCTTGATTCTGTCCTACAATTATGTCCTCCACAGCACTGCCATCTCATCTGATCATACATCTGAAGGATCCCTGAACCTTGCCATCTGCCCTATTGCATACCTCTCAGGACTTCTGGGCTTTGTTATCTTCCACAATTTGAGAGTTAACTCCTTGAGATAAAAGACTGCTTTGTTTTCAGCTCAATTTAATCAGTCAACAAGTATTTATTAATCTCATCTTCCTGAGCAAATCTGGCTTTAAACACTTACTAGCTGTGTGATCCTGTTTGCCTCAGGTTTCTCATCTATAAAATGGAGAGGGAAAAGGCAAACCAGTCCATTATCTCTGCCAAGAAAAACCCAAATAGAGTCACAAAGAGTCAGACACAAATGACTGAACAACACTACATGCCAGACATTGTGTGCTAAATGCTGGGCATACAAAGAAAGGCAAAAACATAGTTCCTGTCCTAGGGGAGTCTCAATTCTGAAACACAAACAAACCAAAAAAATTCTTCTTTCTTTCTTTTTTTTTTTTATAAAGCTTTTTATTTAGAAAACATATGAGTGACCTTTCAACATTGACCTTTGCAAAAAAACTTTTTTTTCCCAAGCTTTTCCTTTCCTTCCCCCCACCCCCCACCCCTAGATGACAGGTAATCTAATACATGCTAGATAGGATAAATTATATGACAAATACAATACATGTATACATATCTATACAGTTATCTTACTGCACAAGAAACATCAGATCTAGAAAGAGAAGAAGAAAAAAACAACCTAAGAAGGAAAACAAAATGCATGGAAATATTCACAGAAAGCAGTAAAATGCTGTGTTGTGGTTCACTCTCAGTTCCCACAGGCCTCTCTCTGGATGTATATGACTATCTTCATCGCAGCACAATTGGTTTGAATCACATCATTGTTGAAGAGAACCATGTCCATCAAAATTGATCATCGTATAGTCTTGTTGCTGTGTATAATGTTCTCCTGGTTCTGCTGATTTCACTCAGCATCAAAGTCTCTCCAGGCCTCTCTGAAATCATCCTGTTGGTCGTTTCTTACAGGACAATAATATCCCATAACATTCATATACCATAATTTATTCAGCCATTCTCCAATTGATGGGCATCTTTTCAATTTCCAGTTTCTTGCCACTACAAAAAGGGCTGCCACGAACATTTTTGCAGATGTGGGTCCCTTTCCCTCCTTTAAAATCTCTTTGGGATATAGGCCCAGTAGAAACACTGCTGGGTCAAAGGGTATGCACTGTTTGATAACTTTTTGAGCATAGCTCCAAATTGCTCTCCAGAATGGTTGGATCCGTTCACAGTTCCACCAACAATGTATCAGTGTCCCAGTTTTCCCACATCCCCTCCAACAGTTATCATTATCATTTCCTGTCATTTTAGCCAATCTGACAGGTGTATAGTGATATCTCAGAGTTGTCTTAATTTGCATTTCTCTGATCGATAGTGACTTGGAGCACCTTTTCATGTGACCGGAAATAGTTTCAATTTCTTCGTCTGAAAACTGTCTGTTCATATCTTTTGACCATTTGTCAATTGGAGAATGGCTTGAATTCTTATATATTTGAGTCAATTCTCTATATATTTTAGAAATGAGGCCTTTATCAGAACCTTTGGATGTAAAAATATTTTTCCCAGTTTACTGCTACCCTTCTAATTTTGTCTGCATTCATTTTGTTTGTACAAAAACTTTTTAACTTGATATAGTCAAACTTATCTATTTTGTGATTAATGATGACCTCTAGTTCTTCTTTGGTCACAAATTCCTTCCCCCTCTACAGGTCTGAGAGGTAAACCATCCTACATTGTTCTAATTTGTTTATAATATCATTCTTTATGTCTAGATCATGAATCCATTTTGACCTTATCTTGGTATATGGTGTTAGGTGTGGGTCAATGCCTAATTTCTTCCAGACTAGTTTCCAATTATCCCAGCAGTTTTCGTCAAATAGTGAGTTTTTATCCCAAAAACTGGGGTCTTTGGGTTTGTCAAACACTAGATTACAATTGTCATTGAGTATTTTGTTCTGTGAGCCTAACCTATTCCACTGATCCACTACTCTATTTCTTATCCAGTACCAAATAGTTTTGGTGACCACTGCTTTATAATATAGTTTTAGATCTGGTGCAGCTAGGCCACCCTCATTTGCATTTTTTTTCATTAATTCCTTTGAAATTCTTGACCTTTTGTAAAAATTCTTCTTTCATCCCTCTATCCCATGCAATCTGGAAATTCTAATATGAGTGGGTTAGAGTTTAATAGAAAAAGAAAAGCCAGGAAGAGGAAAAGTTTGTGAAGCCCTTATTGATGTATGTATGCTTTGATATATTGGGAAAGTATAGGTACACTAGTCCTTTGCTAGAACACACTCATACTTTTGAGTGGGGTCTTTTGGGGGAAGGAGAGTTGATTATTTTCTCTGGGACCTTTGGTAGAGAAAATGTCCCCCCCCCTTTTTTATCTTTCACATCCAGCAGAGAAGTTGGTTTCTGAAATCCCATGCCTTAGGGTTAGGATGGGAAAATCCCACTACCATATTCCATCCTTTGCTGCTGGCATCTGGAGGCAGGAAGGAGTATGAACAGGTATCCCAGCAAGTCACCAATCTGAATGCTTATTATATGATTTTTATCCTCCATATAATCTGAGAATTAGACTCTGATATCTGAACCAAATGATCTTTAATTTAATAATTAATCATAATAATAAACTTTAAATGAAATCAGTTCTTATCAACTCTTTTCTTTCTCTCCAGTGATGAGATGCCTGGGAGTTCCAACCCGAGTAATTACCAATTTCCGATCTGCACATAATACAGATGGCAACCTGACTGTTGACATGTTCTACGATAACCATGCAGAAATGATACCATGGGAGAGAAGAGATAAAATATGGTAAGGCCAGATTACGTAAACTTTTGTATTCTGCCTAGGAAAGGGGTTGAAAATTGTTCGTTCAGGACCAAGTTCCATTCCTGGCTTTTGGTTGTTGTTTTTTAATCTCGTTTTCTTGGCTGGACTATGAAATTGTTCCAGAATGTGGGGATACCTTCACAAAAAATGACTGGAAATCCATATTGATATCACAACCCATGTTAATTTCAAAAGAATAAAGTTATAAACGAGAGGCAAAATCTACTAGCTGAGTGACATTGGAAAGTCACTTAATTTTTCCCAGCCTATGTTTCTTCATATTTAAAATAAGAGGGCTGTTTCAGTGACCTTCATAGTCCCTTCCAGCTCTAAATTTATAATCTTATTTTATATCATTGTCAAAATAGTTTTCTTTAGTATTATGTCTATAAATATCTTGTTTGACTGACTTTTTGTGTGTTTAATCCCTTCTTTTGATTGTTTTTCTCTAAGACAAGGGTTAATAGCCAGAGACATAAGCGTCTTTTTGGCTTTTTTCTTAGAATAAAAATACATCGACAATAATGAATCTGTGGATGAAGCAATATTCATTTATATTCCACAGGAAACAGAAATTAAGAATATTGGGCAAACTAAGAATTTAGGTCGTTTCTAGATGTTTGTCTTCGTGAAGGGAGAAACAATTCTCTTTGTTCGGCAGCAGAGGGCGCTGATTCCTCACGTCCTATCCATTTGATCAGGATAGGGTCAGTATAGATTTCCCACAGCATTATAAAGCAGCAATTTCTTTTAAAATTTAATTTCTTTTCGAAAAAATTCTGGATAACAAATGTCAAGTAAAATTAGCATTTTTATACACATAGGAGATCAGAAAAAGAAGATTGTATATGAAACCTAAATATTATATACTTTTTACTTTTCCCTATATATGTGTATATGTGTATATATATATATATACATATACATATATGCTTAGGCAAATAGATAGAAAGAAAGGTATATAGATAGATATCTTAAAGATTTTCAATCTGGTTTGTAGGAATTATCTTATCTTCCCAATAACCCAGAGAGATAAATGTTATTATTAACCCTATTTTATTATTGAAGAAACTGAGGAAAACAAAAGTTAAGTGATTTGCCCACTAGGAGGCTATATTTCTCTTGATTCCAGGTACAGTGCCATAGTAATAATAGTTAATAAATTCAACACAGAACTTTCAGAGCTAATATGCTTGCCTATAACTCTTTTTATGCTATTTTCTATACATTAAAAAAAGTTTTAATGATCTTTTCTTTTTCTTTCTTTTTTTGGGGGTGATGAGTTTACTCTATTACTAATATTTTTCTCCCTCCAACTGCTCCATTTCAATAGAAGACAAAAGAAAAGCAAAATTCTTATAACAAATATACAGTCAAACAAAATATATTCACATATTGGCCATATCTGAAAAGTATATCTTATTATGAATCTTGAGTAAAAGGCAGTAATTTCTTTCTTCCTTCCTTCTTTTCTTTTTTCATTCTTTTCTTCCTTCCTTCCTTCCTTCCTTTTTTTTTCTTGGTGAGGGGAAAGCTATGAGAGGTATGTGACTTAGCCAGAGTCACACAGCTAAGGCTGGATTTGAACTCAGGTCTTCTACTGCATGGCATCAAGCTGTCCCCAAAGGCAGCAATTTCAATTCAACAAATATTTATTAGTATATTACTAATTTGCAGCTTAATGTATAGAAAGCTGTCTTTGAAGTAAAGATGATCTGAGTTCAATTTCTACCTCTGTGTGACCTTAATAAGTCATTTAACTTCTAAGTACTCTCTAAGAAACTCTAAGACTAAGTTGAAGAAAAGGTGTCAATTTGCAATAATGGAGAGAGTTTCTTTCCCTGGGAATTTTCTATGGATGAAATCAGAATTCTAGTCCCTCTCCCTTATTCCTATCATTAACTTGACCTGTTTCCTATTTCTTTTGCTTCCAAATCAGCCTATGGTTTGTTCCACTATAGTAAAAGGAGACCTCTTAGAATCACAGCCCTCTAGTCCATCCCTCCCCATTCTACAGTTGGGAAAATTGAGGTTGAGAGGTAAAGTGACTTGCCCAGTGTCATACAGGTAATACAGAGCAAAGCAAAGTTCCCTTGCTTATTCTGTGACACCATGCTACATTTAGAATAAAAAAAATAGAGAGTTGGAAGGAATCTTCAAGTTCTCATTCCTTCATTTTACAGATGAAGAAACTGAGACCCCAAAAGGCTGATTTGCCTACAATCCTCCCTGAATAGTAACAGAGGTGAGATTTGAACTCAGGTCCTGAGATTTCAAATGCAAGGGAGTTTTTTGATGACTCTGTGTCATTCCAGATTAGCCCTTTGCCCTCTTCTTACTCACAAGCCCTGGTCATCAACATCCCAGTGAGGTGATGGTGGGAAATACACCTGGCATGCCCTCCTTCTCCATAGACAATGGGCCCTGGTGGATCCATAAGAGTCTTTATACCCACCTTTTTATTTTGTTGTACTTCAACCCCGAATATTCTTTCACAGGAATTTCCACGTCTGGAATGAATGCTGGATGACCAGAAAAGATCTCCCACCAGGATATGATGGATGGCAGGTCCTAGATCCAACTCCCCAGGAAACTAGTAGAGGTAAGTAAGGTATTACTCTAAGAGGAGCTCAACCGTCAGTCCCATAGGGATGATTAATCAAAAGAAAAGATTCTTCAGACAAAAACAACTTCTCCAAGTCTCCCTTTCATTCTCTCCTTCACTTCATCCCCCTTCCCTCCTCACCTACCTCTATCAATATCTACTTTCTTTTCCTCTTTCTTCCCTGATGGAAAAACAGAGCGGAACATCAAGGCAGGTGGTAAGAAAAGTGAGGGAGGAATTCAGGCAGAAGTTATATGACAGATCTTGTAGGGGAAGTCATGTAAAAGTAAAAGATCATTTAATTTATAGTTTCAGAGTCACTGGGAGCTTAGAATGCTGAAATGGTTAGTCCAAGGATCACATAACAAAGGGAATTTAAAATCAAGCCTTTTTGACTCCAAGTCAACTGTTCTACCCCCTCAATCACACACAACCTTTCTAATGATTCCCATTTATGTGGTTCCTTACAGTTTATAAAATATTTTTTTCAAAGGTAACATAGATTTTTAGATATGGCCACTGTGTGGATTAATTTTAATTGTGTTAAACTCTTTCATCTCCTGCCCCTTTGTGTTTTTAATTGGGAGGAAGAAAGGGAAGTAAATGGAAGGTGGAGTTAATTTAAAATATATAATGATGATGATGATGATGATGTTTTAAAGTGCCATTGTAATATTTTAAATTCACATGAGGGAAGTTCAATTATTCAGCTAGTAACATGACAAGCAGAACTGCTTTGGGGTGAAAGCAAAATTATATATTTAAAGCAAGTGGTATGAAGTAGAATTCCTATTTGGGGAGGGCATGTTTTGATTTATATATGAACATTTTCTTTATGTTTAAGCTTAACAATAAATAAATAGTTATAATCTTAACATGTTTTCCTCGCTATAATGATGTGAGGTGGGTAGTATAAGTATTTCCCCCTGTTTTACAGATGAGAAAAACAGAGGAAACAATTGAAATGGCTGCCTCAGATCACACAGCTGTGATCCCCCACTCTCTCCATATGTTCTTCTAATAGCCATTCTTTGGGGGGCGTTTTCTTCCTATTCTTTCCCTCTATTGTACTCACTTCCCCCAATTGGAGAGCATGGCACCTTTCCTGTGTCTCTCCCCAATACCAATCTTCCTTAGGAATATTCTGCTGTGGACCAGCCTCTGTCAAAGCTATCAAAGAAGGAGACATCCAGCTAGCCTATGACACACCTTTCGTGTTTGCTGAGGTGAATGCAGATGAAGTCATCTGGCTCCAAGACCATGGCCAAGTGAAAGAGATCCTTTCCCACAACACTAGTGCCATTGGGAAAAAGATAAGCACCAAGATGGTGGGCTCTGACAAACGCCAGGATATCACCAACTTCTACAAGTACCCGGAAGGTATGTGGGGCCCCTGGGTATTGTGGAAGTGGGTCCCTTATGTTTTCATCTGTGAATGTTCATTTAACTTTCTCACTTTATGCCATCCATCATGGAATTCCTTACATGTGTTCTTCCTTCATGTGGGCAGCGGGGTGACGGTGCTAGGCTTGGAGTCAGGAAGATCTGAGTTCAAATTCAGCCTCAGGCAGTTGCTAGCTATGTGACCCTAGGCAGTCACTTAATTCTGTTTATCTTAGTTTTCTCTTCTGTCAAATGATTTGGAGAGGGGAATTGACAAACTACAGTAGTAGTAGTAGTAGTAGTAGTAGTAGTAGTAGTAGTAGTAATAGTAGTCATAGTAGTTGCCAAGAAAATCCCAAATGGGGTCACAAACAGTTGTATATGACTAAAATGACTATAACAACAATATACTTCAAGTGTGGTATTTATCAGTTAATCAGAAAGCATTTATTAAGTGCCTACATTGTGTTAAGCACTGTGCTGCTCAGTCCTGAGTTATCAAAAGAAAAAACTGAGAGCTCCTGCCCTCAAGAGGGCATTTTCTTGAAGGGAGAAAGTAGGAAACAAGTATTTGTTGTTCAGTTGTTCAATTATGTCTTACTCTTCATGACCCCATAGAAATAAGTACAAAATAAATGTTAGGTAATTTCAGTGAGGTGTAACCACTAGCCATAGGACAGGGGGAAAAGTCTCATGTAGGAGATGACCCTTGAGCTGAGTTTTGAAGGAAGCAAGAGATTTTAATAAATATAGTCTGGGAGAATAATATCAGGGTATCATCTACACGATCTCTGAGATCCTTCCAGCTCTAGCTCTATGATTCTATACAGTATTTCAAACAAGGATAATGAGTTTCATGTCTGGGGGAAAGCCCCAGAAGTAGGAAAGAGAATGTCACTTGTGAAGAGCAACAAGAGGACTAGTCTGACTGGGTTATAGAAATCATGAAAGGGAATAATATGTTATAAGTCTGCAAAGGTGGATTGGAGGCAGAATGTGAGAGGCTTTAGATGCCAATGGAGGAATTTGTATTTTATTCTAGAGGCAATGGGGAAGTTTTTTTTGTTTTTTTTTTTTTTTCCTGAGGCAATTGGGGTTAAGTGACTTGCCCAGGGTCACACAGCTAGGGAATGTCTGAGATCATATTTGAACTCAGTTCCTCCTGACTTCAGGGCTGGTGCTCTATCCACTGCGCCACCTAGCTGCCCCGTGGGGAAGTTTTTTAAGTAAGTGAGTGACTTGGTCAGACGGGTTTTTTAGGAATAGATCTATGGTATTGTTTTATGGTGGATGAATGATGTCACCTTGTCCACAGTGCTTACCACTTCTGGGGGTGAAGATGAGCATTGCAGCGCATTGGAAAATATTAGATGAGAGGGATTCAGAGTCGGGATAGGTTTACTTTAAGATTCCACAAATTTCCTTTGAATTTAGTAACCAATTAAGAAATTTAAGAGTCAGATAAATTTGTTAAATGTCATATTAAAATGTTTCTAATCAATAAACATTTATTAAGCACTCACAAAAGACTTGGATTTTCCTCTTACTGTGGAGAGAAAAATAGAGAGATACCTTAATCAGGAGATTTGCTTGCCTTCTCTCCTAAGCAAGGTTTATAACTCTCCTCCTGGACATATGTTTCTTTTCTATATATTTATTCCATGACCCTTTTGAACTGGGGGGTCTTTTGGATTTGGTATTAATGTGTGAGCAGATAAAATTTGTAAGAAAACAAAATGCAAACCAATAAAAACAGAAAGAGTGAGAATATTATGTTGTGATTGTGGATTTATTTTCAAAGTTGTAAGTTGCTTCTTTCTTACTCATTTTCTTTTTGATCTGATTTTTCTTATGCAACAAAATAATTGTATTAATATGTTTACATATATTGTATTTAACATATATTTTAGCATGTATAACATATCTTGGATTGCTTGCCATCTAGGGGAGGGGATGGGGTGAAGGAGGGGAAAATTTGGAACATAAGGCTATGCAAGGGTCATTCTTACTACTCAAGAAAAATCAGATCTAGAAAGAGGAAAAAAAAACAACCTAAGAAGGAAAAAACCAAAATGCAAGCAAATATTCACAGAAAGCATTAAAATGCTGTGTTGTCCACACTCAGTTCCCACAGGCCTCTCTCTGGATGTATAGGGTTTTCTTCATTGCTGAACAATAGGAACTGGTTTGAATCACCTCATTGTTGAAGAGAACCATGCCCATCAGAACTGATGATCGTATAGTCTTGTTGTTGCCTTGTACAATTATCTCCTAGTTCTGCTCATTTCACTTAGCATCAGTTCATGTAGATCTCTTCAGTCCTCTCTGAAATCATCTTGTTGGTCATTTCTTACTGTGCATATATTCTGAAAATAAAAAGCTTTCAAAGAAAAGTAAATCCACAGAATTAAAATAGAGAAAGTACACTGGGGACTATTTAGCTCAAAAACAAATATTGTTCATCCCAATGAGAATTAGCTAACGCAGATAATTATTTTGCATTAGGAATTTTCCTTTAACAACTTCTAATAGGTGGTGAAGCAGTTACAGTTAGGCTTGGAACCAGGAAGACCTGAGTGTATATGTGTGTGTTTGTGTGTATATGTATGTATGTATGTAAGTTTCTTGAGAGTAGGGATTTCTTTTTTTGTCTTTGTATACATACATGGGTACCTATATATGCATATACTTATAAATATGCTTAGATATAGATATAGTCAATCTACAAAATAAATAGATATCATTATCATCCCTTACTTTCCTAGATGGGCTATCTTAAAAGAATTTTTTTCTTGTCTTCCTTTTTCAATCTGTCCTTGCTAACATAACATCTACATCTATAATTTAGACAGTTGCATAAAATGTTATTAAAAATCTCTCAGATATCTTCTTCAAGATCAGCCTAATATACTATGAAAGTGGTGCATGGAACACAGGAGAAGGGAAGAAGTTATTAGAGCCAATTTAGATCATATTCTGCCAAGTTTTGTTCTGGGAATTATAGATTGACCTTGCAAAATTTTGTGGGTCTAGCTTCTTTTCATTTTGGGTAAAGTTCAATTTCAGAATTGTCAGTTCATCCAATAATTCTTTTATATTAGCTAAAGAGTATTTAATTGGAGAAGAAAGTAGCAAACCACTTAAGTATCTGTGCCAAGAAAATCCTAAATGGTTTCACAAAGAGGCAGACACATTTGAAATGAATGAAGGAGTGTAATAGACCTGTGGTCAACCAACTAGGACCTGCCCTTTTCAAGAAAGGAAAATAATTGGGGGGAAGGAAGAAGAACTATAAAACTCCTACCAAATTCCAGGCACTATACTGAATGTTTTTATAAATATCATTTCATTTGATCCTCACAACAATCTGGGACGTAGGTGCTATTATTATCCTAATTTTATAATTGAGGAAATTGAGGCAAACAGAGATGAATTGACCAATGGTCACACAGCTGTAAGTGTCTGAGATGAAATTTGAACTTAGGTCTTCCGCCCTTCAGGCTCACCACTTTATCTACTATACCCTCTAACTACCACTAACTGTTTCTTCAGAAAAGTCCTACATCACTTCCATGAGGTTGCATTTGTTAAGATCATAAATTTGGAGCTGGAAGGAACCTTAAAGGGCCATCCAGTCCTATCCTATTATTTTATTGTTTGTTGCGGGGGATTTTATTTTTATTTATTTATTTATTTTGCTGAGGCATTTGGGATTAATTAACTTGCCCAGGGTCACACAGCTAGTAAGTATCAAATATCTGAGGCTGGATTTGAACTCAGGTCCTCTTGATTCCAGAGCTAGTGCTCTATCCAGTCCCTATTTCACATTGCTTAATCCTATTATTTTAGAGATAAGTAAATTAAGACATGAGGCAATTAAATGACTTGTACAATGTCACCCAGCTAGTAAGTGTCTAAGGTGAGATTTGGATCTAGGACTTCCTAACTCCAATTATAGCATTCAATCTCCTGCTCCATGTAGCCTTTCAATATTATATCTACATGATATGGACTCAATATCTAGATGTGTCACTTAGAATCAGGGACATAATTCTTAAACCTAAGAATTGGGTGAAGAGCAAATTCAATTAACTAAATGGTGGGTCATTCATCAGAGGCTTCAGCACAGTGGACAGACTAATTAAGACCAGGGAGAGGATGGGACATGAAGAGAGGTACTGTGACTAGCAGACTCTGGAAGTGGTCTAGCTCCATCATTAAGCAGTTAAGTCCTGCCTTGGTGATAACCAGAAGAGGACTGCAAAGGAAGTTCAAATTATGGTAGCCCCTACAGGGTGAAAATATGCCCTTCTCCTTACCAATATCAGTGCACTGGGGCAAAGCCCCATTATCCTATGATCCTTAGGGCCCTGAATCAAATTACTACTGTGACTTTAACATGTTTTTCAGTTTTAAAATAGACCACTAATAATGATCAGATGGAAAGGAGAACATGGTAAAAGGAAAATAGGGACTTCTTATTAAATACTTTAAAAAAGTATTGGGACTGGAAACTAGAAATGGAATTTTTTTGGGGGGGAGGATAGAGTTAGAAAGGTAGGATTTCTATACAAGTTATTTACATGGAACAATTTATATTCGTAATTTATAATATAAAAATTTATAATTATGACATTTATCATATATTAATCTTATATAATATATAACTTGTAGTTGTCATATATTACATATAATTATATCTACAACCATATTTATAATATAACCATTTATAATTTTTTTTTACCACAATTGATATAGAGACTTCCTAAAGAAGAACTTCCTTTATCAATGTAGATCAATACCTTTTCTGTAGTTCAGAGTTTTTGAGGGACTTGCCAGGGGCTGACAGATTAAAATTGAGAGTCACACAGTCCCTATTTCACAAGTGGGACCTGAATTTAGGTTTTCTTATTGTGAGACTGCTAGCTCTCTCCCCTCTCCACCATCTAATGTTTTGTTCAAGATTGTCCCCTCTCACTTTTCTTCCCTTCCATCCAAGCTCAGCCTCTCACTAGGCTGAACTTGCAGGCCTAGTATGGAGCTCAGCTTGTGTTAATAGTTTGCCCAGTTCTACTCAGTAAGTCTCAGGAGGAGGAAAAAAAAGAGGAAGGGGAGAAGGAGCCATGCAGTCCTTCCTGCCTGTTGCATTTGGTACTTCTTTGCAGAACCATTATGAATCCTCTATTTCATTAGTAACTAAGGACATAGTCATTACACTATGGACTGTTTTATCTGCTTCCTGAAATTTTGTTAGTGTCTCTTTATTATATGCTTTTATATAGTTATTAATCATTTCTAAGACTTCTTTTTTGATACATTTATTATTTAAGATTTTATTACTAAATTTCTTTTTAGGGCTATTTTTTCTCATGTGTTGCTTGAACTGATATGATTGGCATTACCAGTGCCAGTCAGCAATTTACAATGCATTCTGGCAAGCTCCTTTCTCTCAGGTTATAACTTGCTATAAAATCAGTTTTTGAAGAGGAAATCACAGACCCTATCATCATAATTTTGGGGGAGAGGGAAACAATGGCAACACAAAAAAAATGTGTCAATTCCTTATATTAAAATCAAAATCTAATTCAACTATTCTGTAGTGATTAGCCATATTGATTGTTTACATTTCCTTTTTGTTTTAAATGAAATGTCTACATAAAATGATTTGTTTTTCTTTTCTGTCTTATTTAATTTTTATTTTTTGAATAACCATTTAGAAAATTAGAAAGTCAATTAAGAAAGCCAAAGTAAGAAGAAAAGAGGAAATAATCAAAATTAAAGAGAAATGAATGTTGATGTTCTCATAGACTATAGCAAATTATTGTTTAAAAATCATTCCTCATAATTAAATTAGATTTATACCCGGGATACAAGGAAAGTGAATAGAGGTTAGGACTTGTATGTTGAATGAACCCAAGAAAAAAATCTCTTGATTTAAAGGGAAGAATGAAGTCAAGAATGCATTGGAGCCAACTCTTTCCAATTACTCATGTGAGCATTTATACCTTGGAAATTGGCCAATTCTACAAATCAGGGCTTGATTTATTGTTTTGTTTTTTTAATGATTTAATATTTTCCCTCAATTACATACAAAACAATTTTTAACATTTTTTAAAAATTTGAGTATTAAATTCTCTTCTTTACTACCACCCTTCATTTCTCTCATTGAGAAGGCAAACAATTTGATATGTTTATACACGTATAGCCATGTAAAACATATTTTTTTGTTAATCATCTAGACTTGAAGAGAGTGATGAAGAAAATATTAATAATGCAGAATAAACTTGAAAGTGTGTCACACACATTTTTTTCCCTGAAGAGATGATTGTTAAATATTCACCAGCACCCAACTCTCTGAAATCCCCAAATTCTGAGATGGGAAGATTGTTGAAAAGGATTGGGCATTTGCTAGATTTTAGGAGACTACTGGGGTTTCATACAATCTCTGAGGCAGAAGGGAGGGAAGAGAGGTACTAAGGGCATATAGTAGGGAAAGAAGGGGAGAACCTGGACTCTTGGGTCCTTAGCACAATTCTCTCTTCCTCTCTTCTCTTACAGGATCAGCAGAAGAACGGTCTGTGTTCATGAAGGCTTCTCGAATATTGTTTGGTCCAACTGGGTCTTCTTATCCCTACATGGAACGGATGCGGACAGCCTGGTTCCAGGAAAAACCAGTCAAGCTGCAGCTCAAGCTGGCCAAGACCCCTGAGTGGGGTCAGGATTTAGCATTTTTGCTGAGGGCCAGGAGACTTCAGGGCTCGGAGATGGGAATTAAGCAGCTTTTGCTGCATGTGTGGCTTAGTGCCCAAGCTGTTTTCCACGGGGGCAATGCCCAAGCCCCACTCTGGAGGCATCAGTTGAGCTTCAGTTTGGTCCAAGGGGAGGGTGAGTAAGGGGAAAGGCCCTAAAAAGGGTCCACTTGTGTGGGACAGAAGGGCCTGAGAGGTGGGGGCTTCCCAAGATAAAACTAAAAATGACTGTTTCCCCTGGGAGGTTATATCCAAATCTACATGGTTGTACCCTGGAACCACATGAATGGGTGACATACAGGGACTTGCACAAAGGCACCTAAATGAGAATCTGCAGATCCTTCTACAGAATGGCTTTCTGACATATCCCTGGCAATGTGATGTGACAGCCAAAACACCTCACTCCACCTCGGGCTACATGAAGAGAAGCCTAATTTCAGGGATAAAGAAATGGTAGCCTTTCTGTTTTCCACCCAGGTTAGACACACCTAGAATACTTGTTCAGTTCTGGGTTCCATAATATAGGAAGGATTCTGACTGGAAAATATCCAGAGAAAGCAGCCAAGATACTATTATTGCAGTTGTCATTGTGGTTGAGTTGTGTCCAATTCTCCACTTGGGGTTTTCTTGGATTGGTTGGTCATTTCCTTCTCCAGCTCATTTTACAGATGCAGAAACTGAGGCAAATAGGGTTAAGTGACTTGGCCAGGGTCATACATCTAGTAAATGTCTGAGGTCAAATTTGAACTCAAGGTTTCCTGTTGCACTCTATCCACTGAGCTGTCCCCAATGCCCAAGATGCTATGTCCATACCTTATGAGAATCAGTCTTAGGGAGTGGGGATGTTTGACCTGGGATGCATGATAGCCCTGGTTAAGTATTTTAGGGGCTGTCACGAGAAAGAGGGATGGCCCTGGTTCTGTTTGACTTCAAGGAGTAAAAGTAGAAGTATGAAAGTTGCAAAAAAAGCAAATGTAAGCTTGAGGTTAACAAAAAACCCAAGCCTTCTACCCATTAGAGCCATCCAAAAGTGGGATTAGCGTCTTGGGGAGCTAGAGGACCCTTCTTTGTGGAAATCTTCAAGGAAAGACTAGATGACCACTTGTTTTATAATGATGGGAGTTCTTTTTCAAGTATGGGTTGAAAGTAGATGGCCATTAAGGTCTCTTTTAGCTCCAAAATTCTCTGATCCTTGGTTGCCAGCAAATATATTCTATTATATATATACATATATATTCTAGCATATATAGATATATTCTAGAATGTAATATGGGGTTGCCAGTATATGTGTGGTATATGTGTACAAAATATGACTATGTTTAAAGCATATAGCCTGTCCTATTCATTCATTCAACAAGCATTTATTAGGTACCTATGATGTGAAATACACTACTAAGAGAGATGCAAAAATGAATAAAACATGGTTCTTCCCCTCAGCACACTTACAATCTAGTAACTGCATATTATGGCAAACTCAAGGAGATAAACACACAGCTCATTTGTGCTGAGACACACACTCCAAAGTCTCAAGATTTTCCCCAACTGTGGCTTTTGGGTCTCATATACAGAGAAAGAGTTGTCGATCACCCTGCCCTTCACCCACTACAAGGACCAGATAAGTGATGAAAAACTGATCCGCTTGTCAGGGGTTGTGGAAATCGAGCAGACAAGGAGGAAGCTGCTGGTGATCAAAGATATCTCTTTGGAGCTGCCCCACTTGATCATTGAGGTAAGATTCAGGGCCAGGAAGGGTAGCTCTTGAGCCAAAACAGGGAGCCCCCCTTCCTTCTATGGAGATTAAAATTATCCCATTTACAATAAAAGAGACTGAGGCAGAACTCTGAACTGATGGACCTGTATTAAAGGGTCCATGGTCCCCTCCCAAGAAATGGACCTCAGATCTTCCTCACAATCTGAGATGCCGCCTCTTTCCAGGGCCCTACTTTTATAGGGCTAGATGTTCAATATCCTGGAATAACTATACCAAAATACAGAATAATTCCATTAATTGATTATGTCATGTATAAGCTAAAATAATGTCAGCAGGATCACAAGTTGGGTGCAATAAGGAAAATCTCCACACAAGATAGACAGGCTTCTCTTTAATTTGGGCAAGTATCACAGTTAGTGACCCAAGTGGTCATAAGATGGCTATCTGTGCCTTCTGGATAAGGGATTGGTCTAGAGGTACAAAAATATTTTGGGGTACTTTCCATGTAGTTGTGATCTTTGTTACATTGGGCTTGATCACCATGACAAGGCAAAACAAGGGTGGAAGGCCTTTAATTAGTTTCCTATAGTTAAGAAAATGAATTAGAATCTACAGCTCACAGTTTTGGGGCCTTATATAGAACTTTGATATGATTCTATCATATTGATTAATACTGATTGGAATAGAATAAGGCTCCAAACAAATCATCTTTCACACTTCCATATATTATTTTTATGGAGATTTTTTTTCCTCCTCTAGCCCTGAAAATAGCCTTCTTATTCCACTTTTTCCATGCTATTGCATTCTATAAACTTCATAAGATTGTCTAATTCAGCTTTATGTAATAAACTTGGCTCTTTTATTAGCAAATCATTCAACACATATCAAGTCCCCACTTTCTCTGAGGTCATACATTTGCTTGGACAGTTCCCCAGCACCTCAAATCATTTGGCCGCCCTGATGCAATTTCTAATTTGGCAGAATGAGGAGACCAGGCCAAATGCACATGATCTGAGGAAGAGTGGGCAGAGTCCTCAGCACTAACACCAGTTGGATGCCAAAACCATTATGCAACAACCACAGAACCCTTATCATGAGATATTTATTATAGTGCAAATAACCCTTACTTCCAGTCAACAATTATTTGGCATTTTGTGGATGATTTACAGTGACTTGTGGTTGACTCTGGGTTCCTAAAAGTTCTTTGGGGTTTCAGATCTGATTCTATCTCATCTGTACACACAAAAGGCCTTGATTTTTCCATTCCAGTATAAGTAAATCCTTAATGAACAACTTAACGTACATGTATGGAAAGGAAAAATCCTGGATTTTCAGCTCAATCAGAATATAAGGAAAACAAAGTTTTGAAGTAATTAGCTCTGCTGGTCAGAGCATAGAACAAAAGAGGCTGAAGTAACTAACTGGAGCCCTACAAAGGCAGGTTAATTTCACAAATAGAGAACCCTTGATCCAGAGCCAGCTGTGTCTTTGGATATGTATTGTGAATCATAAGCACAAAATCATTCCCACCACTGGAAAAATAACTGGAAACATGTCCTACTGGTGCTGGGCCATAGCATTATTTCTGTATCCCAAAGACGACACATTAGATTACCCTAAATACAAAAAGAGGTTCATTCAGTTCTAGATTTTCCCTAAAGTCAATATTTACTCTTCTGGCCTGGATGTTGCAAGATATGCAAGTAAGAAGAAGGGGATGGTGTGTAAGTGTAAGATTTGCAAAAAGAGAAATGTCCACAAACAATTCTAAATTCTCCTTCTATAGGTTTTTGGGCAGGCAGTGGTGGACAAGAAACTCAAAGTCTCCATCAGCTTCACCAATACTCAGGATGAACCACTTCATAACTGTGTTTTGGTGCTGGAAGGGAGTGGCTTGATCGAAGGACAAAAGTCAGTTGAGTAAGTAAAGCTGGGCAGGAAGCCAGCTGGATTTCGTTTGGGAGTCAGTGGATTAAAGGGGAAAAGAGCAACCAATCAATCATTAAACATTTATTAAGTGCCAAGCACTGAGTTAAATGCTGGGAGCACAAAAAGAGGCAAAAGACAATCCTTGTCCTCAAGGAGCTTACAATTTAATGGGCTGCTTGGATTTGTGGTCAGAAGGCCTGGATTCAAATCTGGCCATTTCACTTTCTTCATGTATAAAGAGAGAGCAGCAGACTCGGTGATCCCTAAGGACTCTTCTATATATAAATCTTAGGATTTTTCCTTGGGTTCCTCTCTGCGATTTTTTCCTTTTGCTCTTAAATGGAGAAAGCATTTTAGCATTTGGTCATTTTTCTGGAATAGTCCCTCCTCCACTGTTTTATTTTCAGTCTCAGAATCTGAGAATATAGGTAGACCTCAGGTGGATCCTGAATGTAGGTAAATCCTCACATGGGATTCTCTTAGCTTCAGAGAGGGAGACACCACATGTTATATCTGTCTTTAAGACAGCAACTGGGAGGAAGGTGGAAGAAAAAGAAAACAAATGCTCAATTCATTAAGATAAATAAATAAATCAAGTCAAAACATTTATCAGGTGCATCAGGCACTGTACTAAGGGAGGAGGATAAAAAAAAAAGGCAAAAACAGTTCCTGTCCTCAGAGAGCTCCTAATCTAATGAGGGAGACAACATGCAAACAACTATATCCAGGGAAGATAGAGAGTAAATAGGAGATAATCCTAGAGGAAAAGCACTAGCAGGGGGAGGAATTAAAAAAAAACCCACTAACTGGCAGTCTCTGCTTTCCTTTCTGAATTTTAGCCTGGGCACCTTACAGTCTGGAGACACCATGCAAGCCGAAGTAGACCTATTCCCCACCAAAGAGGGAGCCAGGCAACTTCAAGTGCTGATCAGTTGTAAGGAGGTCAAGGAGATCAAAGGCTACAAGGACATCTTTGTGGCCTCAGCTAGCTCATCCTGAGCCCTCTTCTCCCCAGGTCCCTTTTGTCTGCTCCCATTGGCCCCACCCTACCCTCCCTCTCCTTTCTTTTCTCTGGCATGGAAAGAGATTCCCGTCAGACACTCTGCCCCCTTTGGAGTGGGCAATAAAGATTTATTTATTTATAATCCAAATGTTTTTCCATGTGTGCTGATGACTTGCCTGTTGCTATTGGCTGATCATTTGGGGGCCATGCTAACCATCTAACCTGCCTCTCCCTATTCTCCTATTCATTCAAAGATCCCAGCAGAACAACAACAACAAAAAAAAACTAACATAGAAAATACTATCACCTTTCTATCAACCCCCTCACTCCTCACCACCATTGGCCAAAGTAAGCTAAGTTCTTAAAAATCTTCCTTCTACTTTCTATGTCTCCTTCCGGGAAATAAAGTTTCTGTCTTATTTCACTTTAATTCAATTCAGCCTGTAGCCTAGAACAAAGTTCTTGCAGGGGGAGGCACACAGCTCAGGACCGTAATATCTGGTTCTGGCTGCTGCCTTCCCAACAGAATGGCTGCCCCTGGGTTGTCATGGTGATGAGCCCGCAGGTGCTGTGTGGAAGAACTCTACTCTTGGCTATGGGCAGGTAAGGGCATATTCCCTCCCAGAACCTGGCATGAGACTTGCTAAAAAAACACTAGAGATGAATGGATTGAATTTCCAGTACTTGACCTGGGTTCTCAGAGGAAGAAATGTTACCTCGTGATATCTATAATTAGGAATAAAGAGAATCTTGAATTATTTTGTGGACAATTCATTATTTCATCATGGCTAAGTGGATAAAGTTTGACCTCTGAGCAAGCAAATCCTGTCTCTGACACACACTGGTTGTGTGATCCTGGGCATATATTCTAGTACAACTCTTTAAAGTTTGAAAGGGCCCTCTGCATTGTTTAAAGGAGTTTTTTCAACGGTGAGTTTCCTCTATCAACAAAATTGTGGGTCCAACCTCTACCCCCATTCATCTCCTCTTTCAATGTAGCCTTCACTTTTCTCTCCCTGCCCCCCAGTTGTTTCTCTTCCTTATTATTTTTTTTTTGACAAGGCAATTTGGGTTAAATGACTTGTCCTGTTGAAGTTAAATGACTAGTCCAGGGTCACATAGCTAGGATGTGTTAAATATTTGAGATTTGAACTCAGGTCCTCTTGATTCCTGAGTCAGTACTCATCCATTGTGCCATCTTTCTTCCTTTTGGAAGAAAGACATGGTAGTGGTGTAAAAGGACACTAAATTGGGAGTCTAGGATTCTGTGTTTGGATCTCAACTGTCACTTGTGTGAAGCTGGCACTTAACTAACCTCTTTGGGGTTCAAATTCTTTTTAAAATGCATTTATATATTTAAAACTTAAATACAAAATAGAAAAAGAAAAAAATATCATCATGTGCACAGCAGAACATAAGAGATGATTCAAAATATGTAGCACTAAATTTCCATTTCAAGAAAGACTATATAATGATAGATGACATGGTATTCAGAACTGTCCATATCTTTTCTTTGTTTTCTTGTAGGTTTTTTAAAAAATAGTATTTCATTTTTCCAAATACATGCAAAGATAGTTTTCAGCAGTCATCTTAGCAAAACCTTGTGTTGCAAATTTTTCTTCCTCCCTTCCTTATCTTCTGCCTCCCCAAGACAGCAAGTAACTCAACGTAGGTTAAACATGTACAATTCTTCTAAACATATTTCCATATTCATCATGTTGTGCAAACAAAAAATCAGATCAAATGGGAAAAAGCTACAAGAAAGAAATAAAAGCAAACAAACAACAAAAAAGGTGAAAATACAATGCTGTAATCCATATTCAGTCTCTAGAGTCCTCTCTCTGTGGGTGGGATGGCATTTTCTATCCCAAGTCTATTGAAATTGCCTTGAATCACCTCATTGTTGAAAAGAGCTAAATCCATCACAGTTGACCATCCCCATCATGATTACTGTGTACAATGTTCTCTTGGTTCTACTCAATTCACTTAGCATCACTTCATGTAAGTCTTTCCAGTCTTTTCTGAAATCAGCCTGCTCATCATTTCTTATAGAACAATAATATTCCATTCCATTCATATACCATAACTTACTCAGCCATTCCCCAACTTATGGGCTTCCACTCAATTTCCAGTTCCTTGCATCTACAAAAAGGATTGCTACATTTTTACACAAGTTGGTTTTTTTCCCTCTTTTATGATCTCTTTAGGATACAGTGTGTCTCAAATTCTACATCTAAATAATTATGGGGTTGGACTGGGTGAACTTTAAGCTTCAAAGCCAGGTCTGTACCTCTTGACCAATTCCTTTCTTTCTCTATTCTTTCTCTTCCATCATTTCATTGATATTATCCCCCTTTTCCTCCTTGTGTTTTCATATCTCCATTTTTATTTATATTCTTATTTTCTTTTCCTACTCTTCTTTAATCCTGTAGCCTATACTTTACTTTCTGTCTTCTTGTTGATATGAATTTTTGACATTTTTCTGTATTTCCTGCTCCTCCACTGCCACACTCTCCTTGTATGTTTTTTACCTCTTAAATAATTCCTCATCCACCTCCCCCAATTTCTGTTTCCTGGTTTTTCCCTGTGTCATCAGCACTTGTGGCTCCCTTAATTGCTACCCATCCTGTGTCATTGCTTTTGTCAGACAATGGGCAGGAGGAGCCAGCACACCCAATACATTTCACCCAGTGAACTGGGCACACCTGTCTCCATTAAGAATCTTCTTTGCATTTCTGTAGAATTAAGTCACAGCTTTAGGTACGACAAGGATGGCTAGCCCCAGAAGGGAGTCTCAGAAGCCATCTTTCTGTCATCTCATCTACTTGTCAGGGAAACTTGAAACCTTTCTTTGACTTCAAAGGGCTAAGTCCTCAATAGCTTTTTGATTCTAGCCAGGTCACCCAAATCTCATTGTTACTAATCAGACTTAAATACACTAATTTGCATATTTCTCAGTGAGGAAATTCCACTCTACCAATGCAGACTAGCATTAGTAGACATCTACATTTTATGGTCTTAACAGAGTTGTCTAGTATATTGAAAAGTTAAGTAACTTTTGAGGATTTCACAACTAGTAGTGTCAGATGCAAGACATGTATCCATATTCCTTATTCCAATTAAGATCTCAATCCACAATGCCATGCTGTCTTTTTCTTATTTATAGAATAACAATAATAATCTTTTTTGTTGTGTTGTTTCTATTGTGACCCACTCTTTGAGTCCCTATTTGGGCTTTTCTTGGCAAAGATACTTGAGTGATTTGTCATTTCCTTCTCCAGCTCATTTTACAAATGAGAAACTGAGGCAAACCAGATTAAGTGACTTATCCATGGTCACACAGTAAGTGTCTGGGGCCAGATCTGATCTCAGGAAGATCAGTCCTATTGATTCTAAGCCCAATGCTCTATCCAATGCCCCACCTAAGATCCCAATAATTCTATAATTTTATGTAATGCTTTTCAAAGTGCTCACACATTTGTCATTTCTTGTAACTCTTACAATTACTGTGAGATAGGTAGTCCTTCCTCCTTCTGGGCTATCTCATCTTTAATGGATCTTCCATACTATATCACTCTTCTACTGAAAAACACTTCACTGGCTCCCCATTGCCCACCAAATAAACTTTAAATACCCTTCATAATTTCGCTCCAACCTGCCTGGCCAATATTAACCTATACTATCCTTCTAGAAGACATTTTTCCGTCGGGCACACTGGGACTATTCTGTCTTCTGTTTTCATTTATTGGCTTTCAGGTTCATGCCTTTGCATTCACTATCCTCTGATGCTTTGAATAGTCTCTTCATTACTACTCACTGAAATTACCCTCTTCCTTAAAGGACAAATCAGGAATACTAAAGCCACCACCTCTCACCATTTCTCCTTCCCCTCAAGTAAATGTGATCGTTCTTTCCTCAGTTTCAAACATTATGCATTTTTATATCTACATCAAGAATTTTAAAAAAAGAACAAGTAGAGGAGAACTTGCCCAAAATGTACTAAACATAATTATAACTGTATAATTATAAAAGATACTAGAAAAGATAAGGAAATAATTCAATAGAATGCAAAATTGAAGTCAACATTTCACAAAAAATGTGATGTTTCTTTTTTATTTTAGAAACATCACATTTTTTGTGAAAATCTTTTTATCATATGTGATCAAACCCATTAATTTTGTCTTCAATAAATTCCCTAAATTACTCAATTCATAAATATTTGTTAAGCACTATGTGCAAGACACTATACTAGAAGCTAGAGCTACAAGTATGGTGAATGAGACAAACCCCTCTCATAAAGAGTTTATGTTCTATTGAGGGAGACAATGAATACACATATTAATTATAGTATACATACAAATACAGCATAAATATAAAATACATATGTGCAAATATATACAAATATTCAAAGTAATTAAATAAAAAAGTTTGTAAGAAAGGGCATGAGTATTCAAGAAACCAGGAAATGCAGAAAATGATGCTTGAACTTCCACTTAAAGGAAGACAACAGGAAGGAGAGAATGTGTTTCAAGTATGTGGAATAACAAAGGTCCAAAGATGGAAGATGTGGTTTATGATCCATTAAAAACTTGTCTTCTCATAATTGAAAAAAATGTTTTATTGTTAAAGGGACTAAAGATAGACTTAAAACTATTTAGGGAACAATTGAGCAATATGTAATCAGAGTTACAAAATTATTTAATTTTTAATCCAAAGATTCCATTGCTAGGATTGTATATTGATAATATCATAAAAGGGGAGGACAAGAAACTGTTAGTACAAAATATTGATAGCTGCTTTATTTACAATAAGAAAAAATTTTAACCTCTATGTCAGATGACTGGAAGTGACTGAATAAGTTATGGTATCTGAACATGGCTTATGTAACAACATTTACTGGAGATATGGAGAGAGAAAGTATATGAAAAACAGTTAAGTCTCTTGTCTGAATCAGGAAAGATACTCATAAAAGAGGAATGGTTTCATCCAGTTTTGGTTTGGGGTTTGTTTTTTTGGCATTGATCTAAGTGACCATAGTGATGGAATTAGCTTTCTTCAAGGTCCTTAGTAATCAATCACTTTTTTTAAAATTCCAGGACATTTTTTTTTCACCATCATTTGTTATTTGATTCAATTCTCCTGTCAAACTTATAGAATGAAGTGATCATTTCTTTGTATTCTATGTGAAGTCCTCTGGTATGTGGCTAACAAAGATCTTCTGCTCCCTCAGAGCCATTGAAGTAGATTAGGGTATAGAGTGCTAAACTCACACATTTACTAGCTGTGTAATCTTGGTCAAGTGATTTAGCCTCTTTCTGACTCAATTTCCTCAAATGTAATTTTTATTTATATTTATTTATTTATTTAATTTAATTTAATTATTTAATTTATTTATTTAATTTATTTATTTATTTTTATTTTTATTTATTTTTTATTTATATTTATATTTATTATTTATTATTTTATTTATTTATTTAAAAATAAAAATAGCTTTTTATTTTTCAAAATACATGCAAAGATAGTTTTCAACATTCACCCTTGCAAAACCTTGTGTTCCACATTTTTCTTCTTCCCTCCTTATCTCTCTCTTCCTTAAACAGCAAGTAATCCAATATAGGTTAAACATGTGCAATTCTTCTAAATGTATTTCCACATTTATCATGCTGCACAAGAAAAGTCAGATCAAAAAGGGGAAAAAAACAAGCAAGCAAACAATAACCAAAAAGATGAAAATACTATGTTGTGATCCACATTCAGTTCCCATAGTCCTCTCTCTGGATGCAAATGGCTCTCTCCATCATAAGTTTTGCAAATGTAAATTGGAGATAATAATAGCACCTATCTCCCAGTATCATTTTAAGAATCAAGTGAGGTAATAATATTTGGAAAGTACCTGGCACTTAATAAATGCTTTTCCTTCCTTCCATGCAACCCAAATATACCTATCCAAGAATCCCCCTCTTCTCAATCAAATGCCTAGTATTAGTCAAAGTTTCTCCATGTGCTAATTCTATCCAACCCAGAAGGCATAAGAAATCAATAGCCCCTCTGGTTCCATCTGACCCTGACTGTACTTCAGAAGTTTCAGTTCTGAGGCAGCACATTCTATATGAGTTTTGGACATGTTCTCTCATAAATTCAGCAGGGGATTCATCAGATGGATTAGAGGTTATCCTTATTTTCTCCTGATATTACAAAAATATCAGTAGAACCCTCTGACTGTCATGTCTATCCTAGTAAACTGTTCCATTCCATCTTCATCAGCCCTGATAGTCCAGAGTCTGTATTCCTCAGCATCAGCTATTCAGAGCTTTGTAGCACTGGTGTTTTCTGGGTTGCAACCCTGGCAAGTTTTTGCTGCTGAAGGGCTGTGTCCAAACTATCTGTTGGGTTGTAAACAATCTGCGGGACTAGAACCATAGTTTCCATAGCATTGAAAAGGGAAAGGGAGAATGAAGTATAGGGATATGTTCTGGTATAAGCCTATGTGGGGTCTGCTAGCACAAACTTGCTACCAGTGGCATGAGAAAAAGCTTAGGGTCAGTGAACATCAGTTCCTGGGATTAGGGTTTTTTTTTAATCTTTTTTTTTTTTTGATTCTGCGTGTTCTAAACCATGGAGATAGCCGAAGTTGCTTCGTTTTTAGCACATTATTTCTGTTCTGAAGAAATCTGAGAGGTCATGAAGAGAAAGTATCTAGACCATAATCTTGTCACTCACATGACCAAAGGCAAAGCTTTCTTTAAATTGGTTTTATTTCTACTGTTTCTGCTTTAATGGATGAAAGTACTCATAAAGAGAATTAGGAAATGGGCAAGAGAGCCAAAGAAGAAAGTAATGGGCTCCCTTGGGTCTGACCAAGATGCCAGAAAGTCTGCCTCAGTCTGGTACACATCCACAATTATCAGATCTGGGCTAGAACCAGAGGCCTCTGAAATGGAAAGTGAACTCACCTATTTGTATATTTGGCTCCATGATGAATTTTAGGGATAATATTAAGAAGCCAATTCCTAATTGATAAGTGATCCAAAGATCTCAAAAGAACTGCAGATTATTAACAACCAAATGAAAGATGTTTAAAATCACTAATAATAAAAGAAATTCACATAAAAACTCTGATCTTTCTCCTCCTCCCTTTCCTCTCCTTTTTTTTTTTTTTAAATTTGCTGGGGCAATTGGGTTAAGTGACTTGCCCAAGGTCCTACAGCTAGGAAATGGTAAGTGTCTGAGACCAGATTTGAACTCAGGTCCTCCTGACTTCAGGGCTAGTGCTCTAACCACTGTATCACCTCGCTGCTCTTTCTCTTCCTCTTTTTCTCTCTCTTCTATCTCTCTGTCTCCTTCCTCTCCCTCTCTCTCTGTCTTTATCTCCCTTTCTCTCTCTCCCCCTTCTCTCTCATTCCTTTTTTCTCCCTCCCTTTATTTCTCTTGTCTCTTTCTTCCCTTCCCTTCTTCTATTCATGGAATGTCTGTTAGCACAAAAAAGTGGTGAAAAGATAAATTTAAGAACCACTCATGGCACAGAAATGGCATCAAGAAATCCAGGTCACAGAGATGTGAATTTCTGAATGAGATTAACCTCAGTTTTCTAAGAAAAGGGCACTTTCCCAAGAAACACAAGAAGAGATTGAAGAAAATGCAGACCAGCAACAGCAACAATAATGATGATGATAACATTTATATGGAGTTTACCATGTGCCAGGAACTTTACTAAATGCTTTACAAACATTACTGCATTTGATTTGATGGTAGGTACTATAATCCTCATTTTACAGAAGAAGAAACTGAAGCAGACAGCAATTTAGTGATTTCCTTAGGGTGACATAGCTAGAAAGTGTCTGAATTTGAATTCAGGTCTTCCTGACTTCAGGCATAGCACTCTATCTGCCGTGCTACCACCATGCTGAAGTCATCAAAGCATGAGCAGAGGTCTTTAAAACCTGGAAAACTCCAAGTCCAAGTTCCTCAGGCCAACACTCATAAAACCTAAATGTCCAGGACCCCAGATTGGCACTAAATGCCCAGGTGCCAACATCATTAATCCTAACTTGGAAGCCTCTTTTGAAGAGATCTGAGAGGTCATGGAGATAAGAGAAAATGTCCAGACAATGACCATGATCTTGTCACTCACATGACCTTTATATTGACTTTATCTCTACTCTTTTTGTTTTAATGGATGAAAGTATTCATAAAGAAAACTAGGAAATGGGTAGAACCACTAGGCCTACAGTTGCCAAGTCCACTGACCAAAAGGTTTCTAAGCCAACTGACCACAAAAAAGGAGGTCTACTGACCCATAATCACCAAGTCTGACCCCAAAGCTGAGACCAAGCTTTCCAAGGCCACTAGATCTGACACTAAAGTTACCAAATCTGATCCCAAGAACACTGTCTAAAGCCAAAGTTACCAAGTCTGATTCTAAAGTTATGAAACAATAGACTTGTGATGGACAGAGACATCTACATCTGGAGAGAGGATTATGAGGATGTGGATCACAATATAGTATTTTCACTTTTTTTATTGTTTGCCTCCTTTTTTCCTCTTTGATCTGATTTTTCTTGCTCAGCATGACAAATGTGGAAATATGTATAGAATAATTGCACATATTTAACCTATAATAGATTACTTGCTGTCTAGGGGAGGAGGGTGTGGGGAAAGAAGGGAGAAAAATGTGTAACACAAGGTTTTGCGAGGATTAATGTTGAAAACTATCTTTGCATGTATTTTGAAAATAAAAAGCTATAGTTAAAAATATATAAAGTTAGGAAGCTCAGTGATTCCAAGGCTGTTAAGCCTACTGACCCCAAATCTGCTGAGTTTACCAATCCTAAGGCAGCCAAACTCAAAGATGCTGTGGCTTACTAAATTTACTATTACCAAGCCTTCACTTTAGGAGAGAACTTGTTTAAACCCTAAACTGCCATTTTTCTCAGCTAAAGTATGATTGATCCTTCACTATTTTGTTCAAATACAAGAAATAGTGAGTCACAAGAGAAAAAACCCCAATATCAAATTTCATCCCACACTAAATAAATTGGCAAAGATCTAAAAATGGGAATAGTCAATATTGGGGTCAGGTAGAAGTGCAGAAAAGCAAATACTCTAATGCTATGAATTGGTGTAATCATTTTGGTTTTCTCTTTTTAAAATAAAATTTATTCTAGAATAAATGTTCCAACAGTTTCAATTAAAAACCCCCACAATTTTCAATATGCACATATCCTTTGCAGCAGTCACTTCTTTTACATAATTCAGCTTTGGTTCATAAGATTTTCAAACACATGCTTTAATTCATCATTACCAAACATCATATTGGATATTAAATACACTTTTGATGAACAATCTAATTTTCCAAGTCTAGCCTTGATTAGTAGGCTAAAAATTTTCTTTTTTTTTCAAATAAAAATCTGCCTTTTCTCATCCTTAGTATTTCCTCTACCATTTGAAAGCAAGAAAAACAAAGCCCCTGGTATAAATAAGTATAGTTGAGCAAAACAAATTCTTGGAATGGTGATGTTCCCCCCCCCCCTTAAAAAAGGCTCAGTCTTAACTTTAAATCCATTACATCTTGATTAGGGGATGGTTAACAGGCTTCATAGCGAGTCCTCTGAAGTAGAGGTTGATCACTGCACTTATCAATGTTCTTAAGTCAATATAACCATGAAAGCAATTTGAAATTATGCAAATAAAGTGAATAAAATGTCCATACCCTTTGACTCAGAGCTTTTCCTGTTAGGTACATAATCCAAAAGATCACTGACAAAAAGAAAGACTCCATATGCACCAATATATTTATAGCAGAGACCTGAAAATAAAGATGCTCACAAATTGGTGAATGCCTAAAGAAATTATGGTACATGAATGTGATGGAATATTACTGTGTTATAAGAAAAAACAAATCTGATAAATACAGAAAAACATAGTAAAACTTACAGGAATTGACATAAAGTTAAGTAGGCAGACCCATGATAATGATTATGGAAATGGAAAAAAAATTACCACAAAACAATTAAAATGGAAAGATAAAAAATGATAAATCTTGATTCAAAAGAAGAGAAGTAAGAAGACATTTCATTATTCCTTTTCAGAGGATAAGAGTCCACAAACATATAACGGTACATATTATGTCAAAAAAAATTTTCAATATATTTATTAGTTTTGCTGCAAAAGTTTTATTTTCATCCCTTTTAAAAATTATTTCTTTGTTAGAAAGGATAGTACTCTGGAAGAAGGCAAATGAAGAAATATGGGGAGAAATCTGGGTGAGGTAGAAACCATTGTTCAGTCATATCTGACTTTTTGGGAAAGATTTGGGGTTTTCTTGGCAAAGATACCAAAGTGGTTTGCCATTTTCTTCCTTAGTTCACTTTACAGATGGGGAAATTGAGGCAAACAGGATTAAGTGTCTTGTTCAGGGTCACACAACTTAGAAGTATTGAAGGCCAGATTTGAATTTAGGAGAATGAGTCTTCTTGACTACATGCCTGGCACACTATCCACTGCACCATCTAAAAAAACCCAGTTATCAATAAAAATATTAAATAAATTAAAAATCAAGTGTATTTTATTTTTCCAAATACATGTAAAGATAATTTTCAACTTTTTAAAGTTAATTTCTTTTAATAATAACAACATCTTCAACATTGGCTAATCTGTCAGTTTTGCCATTTTTTTCAGTGTGCAAGGTGAAATTTTAGGATTATTTTGATTTAAATTTCCCCCATCCCCAAGACAGCAAGCAATTTGATATAGGCTAAATATGTGCTATCCTTTTAAACATATTTCCATACTTGTCATTTTGGGCAAAAAAATCAGACCAAAAGGAAAAAACAATGAAAATTTAAAAAAAAACAAACTAACAAAAAGATGAAAATGCTATGTTTTAATCCACAGTCTCCATCATTCTCTGAATGTGATTGGCATTTTCCATTCCAAGTCTTAAATTAAAAAATCAATATAAAAAGGAAACTAGATTAAAAAAAAGGAAGAGACTCCAGAATGGGTCAAGTATTCTTTCTCCATAGAGAAGGAATAAAGATATAGAGAATATAGTGAGTAGATAAATATGTCCTCACTTAATCAATATGCTATGGTCCTCAGAACACCTTACCCAATTAATTGTTTTCCACTCACTGGGCTAGCATGTACTAAAACCATCAAAGGCACCTACCATTCCTTAAATTAATTACTTGTCATGAGACTCTAAGCAAAAAAGTAAGACAAATAAATGAAAGGCAGACTCAATTAAAACCACTCATTAGGCCCATTGCCTGCCCTTCTTTAAATCCCTAGTTATAGAAGCTGTACTTATTTTCCTAAAAGGGTAAATATGTTTTATGTACATTTGTGGCTTCCACCTTTTTTGTGCCAACTTGGATCCTCTGCTCCTTATGCAAGTCAAACACACACAGCCTAATTCCTTTTGATTCCTTTTGGTCTTATTCTACTCTCGGTCCAAATGTGGACCAGATATGGCAGTCCCCTTCCCTCCCTTCTCAGTTTGCCAGGTTCCAGTTCTCTATTTTCTGCACACCTAAGCCTACAGGGTCTCTTGAACTCTAGGGCCACGAGCTATGGATAGACAAAGTGATCTCAGTTCACTTGTTTCCAAAAAGAAATCAGGTGGGCCATTATGTTAGCAGATCTATCAAGTGGCCTCAATAGCAAGAATAGGTATGATCTTTTAATTTTTCAACCCTTGGGAAATGGTCATCATTACAAAGTTGTCTGCCAATCCATCTTTAGGCCCATATATAAGGGACTGATCAATCAATCAACATTTATTAAGTTTCTACTATGTGCTGATCACTGTTCTAAGAGCTAGGGATATTAATAATAATAATAACAATAACTCATGTTTGTCTAGTACTACCTATGTGCCAGGTACTGTGCTAAGCACTTTCCAGTTATCTTATTTGATCCTTACAACAACCCTAGAAGATAAATGCTATTATGATTTTCATTTTACAAATGAGGAATTGCTCAGATCACACAGTTATTAATCTATTAAGTCTGGATTGGAATTCAGGGTCTGAAATTCAGGCCAGGGGCTCCATCCACTGCTCCATCTAACAGTCAAAAAGAGTTCATAATGCAATGGGGATACAACAAATCTTTTTTTTTTAATTAAAGTTTTTTATTTGCAAAACATATGCATGGGTAATTTTTCAACATTGACCCTTGCAAAACTTTGTTCCCAAATTTTTCCCTCTTTCCCCCCAACCCCTCCCCTAGATGGCAGGTAGTCCAATACATGTTAACTATGTTAAAATATATAACAAATCCAATATATGTATACATATTTATACAGTTATCTTGCTACACAAGAAAAATCAGATCTAGAAAGAAAAAAAAAAAACCTGAGAAGGAAAACAAAATGCAAGCAAACATCAACAGAAAGCATGAAAATGCTATGTTGTGGTCCACACTCAGATCCCACAGGCCTCTCTCTAGGTGTAGATGGCTCTCTTCATCACTGAACAATTGGAACTAGTTTGAATCATCTCATTGTTGAAGAGAGCCATGTCCATCAGAATTGATCATCATATAGTCTTCTTGTTGCCATGTATAATGTTCTCCTGGTTCTGCTGATTTCACTCAGCATCAGTTCATGCAAGTCTCTCCAGGCCTCTCTGAAATCCTCCTGCTGGTCGTTTCTTACAGAGCAATAATATTCCATAACATTCATATGCCATAATTTACTCAGCCATTCTCCAGTTGATGGGCATCCTTTCAATTTCCAGTTTCTTGCCACTACAAAAAGGGCTGCCACAAACATTTTTGCACATGTGGGTCCCTTTCCCTCCTTTAAAATCTCTTTGGGATATAGGCCCAGTAGAAACACTGCTGGGTCAAATGGTATGCACAGTTTGATAACTCTTTGAGCATAGTTCCAAATTGCTCTCCAGAATGGTTGGATCCGTTCACAGTTCCACCGACAATGTATCAGTGTCCCAGTTTTCCCACATCCTCTCCAACATTCGTCATTAACTTTTCCTGTCATCTTAGTCAATCTGACAGGTGTATAGTGGTACTTCAGAGTTGGGAGACAACAAATCAAGAGCTGATCAATCCAGTTGTATGAATGAAGTTGTATCACTCCAAGATTCAGGAGGGAGCCTAAATTCAAAGCTAGAAAGGATCTTGGGTGGTTAAGTTATTTGCCTAAAGTCACACAGTCATTAAGATCAAAGATGAGATTTAAAGCCGGATTCTCTGACAATACAACACTTGTTCACTTGATCACTTGTCTGATGAAAATACAGGGCAATAAGCCACTGTTGGAAGGAGCATTTGAGAAACCCCTTCCCATTGAGATGGTAGGTCCAACCACTGGCACTTTGTTAAGAGGACACTTAATTATAACTCAGTGAAGGGAGGCTAGGTGGTATAGTGGAGGGACTCTGGAACCTGTAATCAAGAAGAACTCAGACACTTAGTACCTATCTGATCCTGAGCAAGGAACTTAATCTCTCTCTCAGCTTAGTTTCCCCATATGAAAAATAGCAATAATGGCATCTATCTCCCATAGCTGTTATGAGGATAGAATGAGATTTTATTTGTAAAAATTCTTTGAAAAACTTAAGGATCTATATAAAAGTTTATTATTATTATTAATTGGTGCCTGGGACTACTTCAATAGGAATTTACTAAATTGGAACTCTTTTAGCCTCCTTGATTGAGTTTCAGTGACCAATGTTCTCATCCCACATCCCCTCCATTAGTCATTATCTTTTCCTGTCATCTTAAGCCGATCTTTTCTAAAGTTAGTCCATCTTTGTCAGAAGAGCTTCTCCTCTGATGGAATGCTCTTCCCCCTCCTCTCTGCCTCCTGGCTTCCTTCAAATTCCAGCTAAAATCCCATCTACTTCTGGAAGCTTTTCCTGATTCCCTTTAATTCTAGTGCTTTGCTGCTGTTGGCTATCTCCAACCCTGCTTATATGAATATAGTTGTTTATATGTTGCCTCTCGTTAGATTGTAAATTCCTTGAGATTAGGAACTAAATTTCTCTGAGTTCTTAGCACTTAGCCCAAGCCTGACACATAACAGATATTAAACTATTGACCAACTTTGTGCTAGTCTGAAAAAGAGAGCCCAAACAATGTTGTCATTGCTTTCTTATCTGTTCTTTGTAATTGTTTTGTCTTTCCTTCTTGATGAGGACCATGACATCAGGGAGGTGAATTGGATGTGCAAATGAATTGGATTTCAGTGAGGAAGGGCTATGCAAGGTCACCTGCCTCACTTTTCCCTTCAAAGCCATCTGGGTCCAGTGGCCAGATATAGATTAGGATGCTTGGAAATGGTCCTGGATGCAATGGAAGATGGTCTTTTTAAGCTGAAGTCTTCAACAGGTCTCAGTTTGACTAAGCCTACGCCCAACCAGTGATAAAGTTAATGTAAAACTGGCTCCCCAAATTCCAGGGAATTCTCAGGTTGTTGAGACTTCTCTATGGGTGATGAGAGTTTGGGAGGCCTGAAATCGCAGTATTATGGAAGAAAAAAGGTTATAAAGCCAAAAAAAAGCATTAACTCAGAGTACTGGCCCTCATATCCACTAAGCAGGCCCAGGGATGCACGCTCCTTCAAATACTATATATACATATACATACATACATACATATATATATACGTATATATATATATATGTATATATATATATATATATATATATATATATATATAAATGACTTGGCTGTTGGAAGACAGAGCAGAGCACAGAAGAGCACAGCTGGGTTGGAGAGAAGAAAACTATATATATGTGTGTGTCCAATCCCTCTTCCCTTCTCCCCTTCTTCCTCACTCCACCCCACTGTCAAGAGCTAACAAGAAAAACACATGGGAATTACCTATGCTCACCCCCAGTTTTCTCACCACTTCAGGGTAGAAGAATTCTGATAGTGAATTTCTCCATTCTAACCACAATATAGAACTGAGAATTTGGAAAGAAACATGGCAAAGGTAGATGTGTCTGCCTGTGTGGCTGAAGAGGAGAACTTTTAGATGATGTTCTCAAAACCATATCTCACAGTGAAGGGGGAAATTTTCTTGGCAGCTTGATCCTAGAATCTGGCCTTCTAGCACAAAAGGAAGATTTTGATGGGTAGTTCTAGCCTTGGAAGTTATTCAAGAGTTCAGAGATCCAACATTTCTTGAGCATTTTGCCTCTTGAAGATAGGAAATTATCTATATGAACCTTAAAGCAAGAGGAATATTGAGGGGATGAAAGCTGTGATTTTGTGGAGTCCCTGCAAACTTCTCCTATTAGAGTGACATATTCAGACTCCATAAGGAGAAGTCAGTACAGTGCAAGGCCTGGAGTCAGGAAAACTCATCTTTCTGAATTCAAATCCAGCCTTAGACACTTACTAGGCAAGTCACTTAACTCTATTTGTCTCCATTTCCTCATCTGAAAAATGAGTTAGAGAAGGAATGGCAAATCACTATAGTATCTTTGCCAAGAAAACCCTAAAGTGACTCGAAATGACTGAACAACAAAATTCAGTCTGCACAGTCCCACTGATGGGGTAAAAAGCTGTTTATCTATTAGCCCTAAAGTTTGTTTTCCTTCCAGAGCAAATAAAAGGCACAGGGGCACTTTTTATATTTTCCCATTTTAAAATAAAAGTTTTCTCTATGTATTTATTCACCTCAGAGTTTGTAGGAGATGGAGACCTAACCATATTTCTGAAAACATTCACATAAGATATGCAGAAGTAATAAAGATCTCCCTGGGGAAAAAAGATAAGTAGAGGCATGAAATCCAAAGAAAAATGAACTTTTGGAGGCAGTCATAGAGAATATTTTTCAATAGTATTTTATTTTTCCAAATAAATATAAAGATAGTTTTCAACATTCATTTTTGTAAGGCTTTGTGTTTCAATATTTTCTTCCTCTCTTCCTTACCTCCTTCCTCTCCAAGACAGCAAGCAATCTGATATAGGTTAAATATATACAATTCTTGTGAACATAGTTCCATTTTGTCATGTTGTGCAAAAAAAATTAATAATCAGACCAAAAGGGGGGAAAACTGTCAGTCAGAGAAATAGACCCAGTTCATATAAACCAAAAGTTTGGGGAATAGGATCTGGGTCATAGGTAGCGTATGAATAAGCAAACATATCTCCTATTTCCACCTTTTGCATGTGTCTAGATCTTGCTATTATTAAGTACATCCAAATTAATATTGTATTTTTGTCATTAAATGTATTATTAATGAACATTAATAGTATAACTACTTTTTGAGGTAGGAAGGGTGATTCATTACTTTTTTGGATGTAAAAAGGAATCAGTGTACTAAAAGGGTATTGGGTAACTGGAACTGGTGAAGGCAGATTCATTTGAGAAGCAGGGATGGTACATGGAAGGTCAAATATAAGAGGGGATAAAAGAGATGAACCATTTTCAAGAGAAAAAGCCTTTTGCAACATTGCATATTCTCTCAGACTCAAGTATTGTTGATTAACGTTACTAAACTGCTCCCCCCCTTTTTTCTTTGTTTTGGGGATGTTTTTCTGTATAAGAAAGAGGGAAAGTATAATTCTATCTATCTATGGCAGTTAGATGGTGCAATAGAGAGAGCATTGGGCTGGGAGTCAGAAAGGCTAACGTTCAAGTCATTTAACCATGTCTGCCTTAGTTTCTTCATCTGCAAAATAATCTGGAAAAGGAAATGGCAAACCATTCCAGTATCTTTGCTCAGAAATTCCAAATGGGGTCATAAAGAGTTAGACATGACTAAAGAAATGATTCAACAATAAACATCTTATCTTATGGCAACAAAGATAATATTTAAAAACAAACAGAAGAGAACATTTCATGTGACCCTCTCTGGAGATGGGGACAGGGGAATAATATACAAATAAGATTATTGTCCTTTCCACAAACACACCTAAAAATGGTTGGTCTTATCTGGCTGATATATGAAAAAGTCATAAACAAACAAGAATTGTAAGTGTTCTACCACACTGGCAGAAAACTTTGTGTTTATGCAAACCAAGCTTCCCATTCTCCTGCTCTACTATTGATAATAAATAATAGCTAACATTTATATAGTGCTTTAAGGTCTGCAAAGTGCTCTTCAGTATTATTTCACTTGTTCCTTACAACACTCCTGGAAAGTCAATGCTATTTTACAGATGAAGAAAATGGCACTGAGAGATTCAATGACTTGCCCAGAGTCATACAGTATGTAAGTATCTGAGGCATAATTTGAATTCAGGTCTTCTTGAAGCAGGGGTGGGGAGATATGGGCAAAACTATAAGTAGGAATTCTTGCAGTCAGGAAAAATTCAGCTGAGGTGAAAATTTGATTTACCAACCAAATACCACCTGATCCCAGTCTCCAAGAGGGTATTACAATTTGAATCTCAATATCACACTATTTAATCCTCCTATCAAATGATGGAAAGGAGATCTCAGTGCCTAGAGGATGATTTATAAAATTTCCAGCTAATGGGAATATATACCAACTTCTCAAAGAAGCAAAAGTATATATGGTACACTTCACTCCACCCTCCTTAAATCAACTTGAAGAAGTACAACCCCAGAGATCAGGGCCCTGGGACAAAGCCCTGGTCACTCCACCCTAGTTGTGTCTGTGGTTGTGGCAATATTTGTTAGCTAGTCCCAATGATTTCTCAAAATTTTCCAGAATTGGATCTGTGGAAAATTAAGAAATAGGAAGCTTATCTCCTGGTGCCACCACCTCTTAAGTTTTTCATTCCTCCATTCACTTTGATGCCACACCTGGCCCTGCTTTCCTATATCATCTTACAATTAACTAGCAATCATAAGTCACATTTATGTAGGGTTTAAGAGTTTACAATTCCGTGAGGGAGTGCCAGTATTGTCATCTCCATTTTATGAATGAAGAAACCTAAGGGAGGTTAAATCTTTTTCCTACAACCAAACAGCTAGAAAGTGATGAAGGTAGGATTCAAACCTTATCCCCAGATTAGGTAAATAATAATAATAATAGTAATAATAATGTTTACCTCCCAGGGTTGTTACAGGGATCAAATACTATAATTTTTGTAAAGCATTTATCACAGTGGTTGGCAAATAGTAGGTACTATATAAATGTTAACTATTATTATTACTAATTGTCTTTCTAGTACTATATATATGTGTGTATGAATATTAATTAATCTGGGACCTACATATATAGCTATATTTCTCTTAATTTCTTTCTTAATTTCTCTTAATCTGGGACCTTCTATATTACTGTTATATATTTGCATTAAATGTCATTCTAAAGAAGGAATTCCAATTTCAGGCATAATAACCATTCATTGGTGACCCTCAAATACTGACCTTTCTTTCACTCTATCTTGGAGGAAGACACTATAACAGGACTTTTCTTTTTTAAGTTTTATTTCTGTTCTTTGTTTTGATTTAAGAAATAAATCAGAGAGCCATTCCATAACAATCTAAAAAAAGTTTCCCTCTTTTCAGCAGAACTAATCAATATATTAACAAAGTCTGACATTTCATGCAGTTTTCCACAACCATAATCCCTCACATTTACAAAGAAGCATCTTCATTTTTCTCTTTCTTTATTATATTTACTTTGTAATTTTCTCTGGCTCTTTCAAATTTGATGCAGGGCAGTGTTGCAAAGTAGGGTCACTGGATGACACAGTAGGTAATGGCAGGCCTTGAGTCAAAAAGACTCATTTTCCTGAGTTCAAATCTGGCCTCAGACATTCACTGGATGTGTGATCCTGGGCAACTCACTTAACCCTATTTGCCTCAGTTTCCTCAGATGTAAAATAAGCTGGAGAAGGAAATGGCAAACTAATTCAGTATCTTTGCCAAAAAAAATGCCAGATGGGCTCATAGACACAATTGAAAATCATTAAATAAGTGTTGAAAAGAAATGTGTTTTCTCATAGAGCAGGCTGGGTTTTATTGGCATTTGATATAGAGGAAAGGAATTCTCTGGGATGTTTATTCAAATCACACTAATTTCTGAGCAGAGTAAAGTAGCTGAGGGTGAGTACTTCAATCATATCTCACTTCAGGGCTCCACCTGCTTCAACATCAGGCAGAAGTAAGGACTAGCATCTCCTTGTCTGCTATAATCTAAGAGGATGACCAAACTTAAATTTGACCCGGAATTTTGCTACTTATTCCTCCCAAGAAAGAGGTTCTCCTTTCCCATTGGAGGGGTGGCTACATAGCAGTTCCTATGAAAAAGATCTGAGGATCTTGGTGGATTGCCCACTCAATATAAATCAATGGTGTGAAATGGCAACCAAAAAAGCTAATGCTATTCCAGGTTTCATTAAGAAATGTTGAATATACAAGCTGCCAGAGTTACAGTTCTACCATATTCTACCCTAATTGTGCCACATGTCTAGTATTGTGTTCAATATTTGAGGAAAACCATCTTATATTAAGAAAGACCTAGACAAGCTAAAACATATCCAGAAAAAAGTAACCAAGCTGGTTAGAGGATGGGAGAACACATACTTTACAAGGATCAGGTGGAAGAAATGAGAAAGTTTAATCTATTGAAGGAAAAAAACATATAACATGTATTGGATTACTTAACATTTAGGAGAGGGGGTGGGAAGAAGGGGGAAAATTGGAACACAAGGTTTTGCAAGGGTCAATGGTGAAAAATTATCCTTGCATATGTATTGAAAATAAAAAGCTTTGATTAAAATAACCTATAAAAAGATAAAACATAGAAGAGACAGGATTGCTACCTTTAAGTATCTGAAAGGCTTTCATGTAGAAGGATAAGACTTGTTCCAAAGGACAGAACTAGAGTAGGATCATTGATAGATATTGCATGGAGGTAGTTTTTGACACAATGTAAGCAAAAAACTTCCTAATAGAGCTATCTCAAAATGGAATGTGCTACCTTGGGAGGGAGTAGGTTCCTCCTCAGTAGCAATTAGATGATACTTTGTTGAAAATTCATTGAGAGTATTCTTGGTCAGATACAAGATTGACACAATGTAAGGAAAAAAAACTTCCTAATAGAGCTATCTCAAAATGGAAAGGGCTGCCTTAGGAGGGAATAAGTTCCTACTCAAGCAATTGGATGATACTTTGTTGAAACTTCATTGAGGGGATTCTTGGTCACATAGGAGACGGTAGTCAATGAGGGTTTGAGTTCTTAGGTCCTCTGATCCTTTTCTTTGTTACCCTTCTACTGAGGTCACTTTCTTACCTGTCACCAATGTTGAATACACCTTCTGAGAAACAGTAGTACTGTTTAATATCTATCAAATGGTACTTAGTACTGACAGCCCATTGGTCTTTATACTTTCTGGTAAGCTAAGCAATCCTGCCAAGAAAAACCTGAGGTGAACTGAGAAAACCAGTTGTGATCTGCCCTGTAAACAGGAGGAAGCCTCCCTGAGAGCCCCACCTCCAGCACCTTCTAGAGCTGATTGAATGGAAGGGGAGGTCAAAAATCCAGGCACAGGTTCCCTGAAGCTCCAGTTCATCCAGCTGTTGTGCAGACAACAGAGCAGAGAGAAAGGCATCAGCCATGGCACAAGGTAGGAAAGGACTCACACATACCTATAAATACATACAACAATAGCTGAGAGAACAGAGAAGGGAGAGAGAAAATGGGATTGTGGAGGGAAGACAGATGTGAACCGAGAAAGCCAACCCAGGCTCAGAGAGCAGGTGTGGAACTCTGAGAAGAAGACTTGGGACAAACCTGATTGTCTACTGATCACACTGAGGAGGCGGGAGGTTGGGGATGATAGGAGCATCAGGCATTAGGAAGTCAGATGTAGAAAGCAAGAGC
>JAJPUD010001808.1:357971-386425 GCA_023553655.1 Myrmecobius fasciatus
CTCACAGGATTGTTGTGAAGAAAACACTTTGGAATCCATAAAGTCCTATCTAAAATAAGAGCTTTGGAGCTTATATTTTTTCTTGACCTCAGGGATTTCTAGTCTATGGATCACTTCTCCTCCACTTCATCCTACATCATGATCCTCTCTACATCCTTAATCTGTTTTCTATAATTCTGTAAATCCTCTTTCCCCTTTCTTCGGTAAAATCCTTATTAACTTTATATAACCATCACCAAACTACTCTTGGAAAAAAACACACCCCTGCCCTATCAATGTAAAATATAAACCTATAAATTTTAGAAAATAAAAGCATAAAGATGTGTTTAAATATAATAACCAGAAAGAGAATGTTTTAAGAGGGTTAGTTACAATAAGTATTTGTTGTGTAATTAGCCATATATGATTCTTCATGACCCTATTTGGGTCTTCTTGGCAAAGATTTGCCATTTCCTTCTCCAGCTCATTTAACAGATGAGGAAGCTGAGGCAAAAATGAGTTAAGTGACATGCCTAGGTACACACAGGTAATAAGTATCTGAGGTAAAATTTGAATTCAGGGCCTCCTGACTCCAGGGCTGGAGCTCTACTCACTATGCCACCTAACTGTCCCGTATAATGAGAGATATTCAACAGTTAAAACTGTTACAAAGTGATACATGTTTGTTTTTTCCCTATACTTATGAGCCATTGTCTTTCTACTGTGTTGGGCAAAGAAGTCCTACAATCCGTGAAAAAATATTTAATTTTTAACTCAATTTTATTTTTTAATTCACCAAAATCTACTTTCTCCTCTCACTTATCTCTCTCCCAAATGAAAAAGAAAAAATAACCCTTGTAACAAATATGCATAGTCAAACAAAAACAAATTCCCTTATTGTTCTATATGTCTCTATTTGTAATTAGAGTCCATAATTTCCATAAGGAGATGGGCAACAGGTGTCATGACTCTTTAGAATTGTGGCTAGTCAAATGCACTGATCAAAGTTCTTAAGGCTTTCAAAGTTTTTACAGTATTGTTGCTATTGTATAAAATATCCCCCTGGTCTTTCTCAGTGTCACTAAATAGCCCTTTGTATGTGTATGTTACTGTCCCAGATTAAAGTGAGCAAAAGAGTGTGTGAAAGGTTAGAGAGTAAGTGGGATACAGTGGAGAGAATGTTGCACCTGGGTTTAAGGTTTTTTTTTCATTTTAATAGTATTTTATTTTTTCAATTACATGTAAAAATAGTTCTCAACATTCATTTTTGTAAGATTTTGAGTTCTGATTTTTTTCTTCCTCTCTCCTTTACTACCCCTTCCCAAGACATCTGTCTGATATAAAGTATACATGCACAATCCTTTAAAACATATTTCCATATTAGTCATGTGGTGAAAGAAAATCAAAACAAAAGGAAAAAATATGAAAAAGAAAAAACAAAACAAAAGTGAAAATATTATGCTTCGATCCATATTTGGTCTCAAAGTTTTTTCTCTGGATGTATATGGCTTTTCCAATCCCAAGTCTATGGATATTGTCATGAATCACTATATTGCTGATATAAACTAAGATAACAATTGATCATCACACCATCTTATTGTTACTGTATACAGTGTTCTCCTAGTTCTGCTCACTTCCCTCAGCATCAGTTCATGTCTTCCCAGGCTTTTCTGAAATCAGTCTGCTCCTCATTTTGGGATTAAATTTTTACCTATAACTTGGTAACCTTTGGCAAATCAATTCACCTCTCTGGGTTTCTTTATCTGTAAAATGAGAAGGGTGGCTCATGCTATTATAACCAAGATATATAATCTAGAAAAGAATTGAAAAATATGCCTCTTCCCTTCTTTGCAGAAGTGAGTAGTTATGAATATGGAATTTTAAATGCTAGATTTTAAATTTTAGATTCAGTTGATATGCTATTTGGTTTTGCTGAGTTGTTTTTTTCTCATTAAAAAAATTCTTTGCTACAAGGGATGGTTTATTGGGTAGGAGAGGAAAGGACATATTCAGTAATAAAGGTTACAGAAAAACAATATATATCAGTAATTTTTTTTCAAGTACAATGATTCTATTGGGAGTCCTCTAAAATTCCTTCCTTCTCTAATTTGGATATTCCTATCACTACTACTAGGAAAATGTCAAAATCTATTTCCTACTGGAAGAATATAAGTAGGAATTTTTTTTATGTGAAAAGACTAGATGATGTGAAGAGATACTGAGGATGGATTACTATGTCCTCAAGGAATCTACAGTCTATTGGGAGATAGAAGAGAAATGCATGCAATTTCAGAACATATACCAAAAGGATATACAAATGTCAGCATAATATTAAAGATATCTGCAGAAAGGTCTGAGGAAGTGGAGAGATTAGAAGTGGACTGATGTTAGTCAGCAGAGATTTCACAGAGAAGATAAATTGAGTGATGCTCTAGAGGAGGAAAATGGTGTGGGAGAGGGTATGCCACATGTAGGAGCAGAGTTAGAGGTGGGAGGGAATAAATCATAGAAAGCAGATTTTCTTGACTAATACAGAGAATCAAGACTAGAATGGTAAGAGGAGGGAAAAAAAAAACTATCCCAGGTCATCATGTGAAAGAGAGATTATACATATTTTGTTTGATTCCAAAAGGAAGCACTTATGTCAGTGAGTGGAAGATGAAGGGAGATAAATTTTGCATCCAAAAGGAAAGAATTCTTAATAATGTAGGATGTTTAAAAGTGGAAGGTTTGCCTTGATAGTGGGCACTCCATCACACTGAAGGTCTTCAAGTGAGAATTGGTTGGGATATTGTAGAGGGAGTTTCCTTTCAATAAGAGGTTGAAGTAGATAATTTCTGATGTTCCTTCTAACTCTGAGATTCTAAAACTCCATGATATGTTAGATCATAGTGTATATTAAGAGGGTGTTCACCTCTTAAACACCCTGGCTTCCTTCAAATCTCAGTGCAAATGTTGTTAATGTTGTGATTGTTGAGTAGTTTCAGTCATGTCTGACTCTTTCTGACCTCATCTGAGGTTTTCTTAGAAATAGTTTGCCTTTGGGGCAGCTAGGTGGCGTAGTGGATAGAGCACCAGCCCTGAAGTCAGGAGGACTTGAGTTCAAATCTGGTCTCAGACACTTCCTAGCTGTGTGACCCTGGGCAAGTCACTTAACCCCAATTGCCTCAACAAAAAGAAAAAAAAAAAAAAAAAAAAGAAATAGTTTGCCTTTTCCTTCTCCAGCTCATTTTACAGATAAGGAAACAGAGTTAATCAGCTTATCCAGTGTCACAGAGTAAGTATCTGAGGTCAGATTTGAACTCATGAATAAGATTCTTCCTCATTCTAAACCCAGTGTTCTATTCATTTTGTTATCTTGCTAGCCTTATGGCCTATTACATAAGGTTTTTTTTTTTTTCCTGATGCCCTTATAGTAACTCCTGCTTTTCTCCCTAAAATGACTTTATACTAACTATATATATATATATATATGTATATATATGTAATGTAAACTTACATATGTCCATAGTGTTTGTCCCTCTCTGATAGAATGTTAGCTCCTTGAGGGCAGAACCCATTTTTGTTTTTGTATCCCCACTATCTAGCCAAGTGTTTGACAGGAATATAGTATTCACTTAATAAATGCTTAGGGAATTATTGATCAGGGCAAGGGTGCAGAAGATAGGATGGAGCTTAGCACACCTATCAGTTAATGTCCTGTCTATGCATGTTCCTGTCTTTATTTAAATATTGGGCACTTGTATGTCTAGCACTGTAATGGATACAAAAGGTGCTATGTGTAATGTCACATGTAGCTCCCATCCTCAGTTAAACAGTTTAGTTGGAGAGTCAAAACACACATATATAAAACTATTAAGTAATGATATACAATAGTATAGTATCAATAATGGTCTATTGTTGTATATATTTAGCATATATGCTAAATGAGAGGATAGTAATGGTAAATGCATACAATATAGAGCTGACTGAAAGATCTGGGGATACTTAGCCCGAGAAAGACGGACTTAATGTAGACTTTGGGTATTTGAAGGCAAGTCATATAGAAGAAAGATAGCTGAGGTAGGGCTGCAGTCAGGTGGCACAGTGAATAGAGCACTGGCCCAGGAGTCCGAAGGACCTAAGTTCAAATCCTTCCTCAGGCAGTTGACATTTCTTAGCTGTGTGACCCTAGACAAGTCACTTAATTTTAATTGTCTTCAAAATAAATAAATAAAGATTGTTGTTCTGGTCCTGTGGGGGCAATGGGTAGAAGTTGAAAACCACATTTAAGTTTGATGGAAAAGAAAATATTCTAACAATCAGTTATTCCAAAGTGGAAAAGGCAGCTTAGAGGAATCATGGGCTTTCCATCAAATGGTAGGATGACATTCAGTTTAGGGAAGAAGAAAGCACACTAGAAGCAGTGCTCTGGAATCAAGAAAGAATCAGCTCTTTTACTTAACATCTGTATCAAATAAGCTATTTTCTTTTTCTGACCTCATCTATAAAATGGGAGTAAAATAACTGTACTACCTCACAGGATTATGGTAAGAATCAAATTGCATTCCCATGCACACACACAGCAGTTTACAAAGAGTTGTATAAACTTTAAACCTATAAGTATCAACTATTATCATTTTTAAATAAATTTTTAAACATTTTAAATTAAAATAAATTTTTTGCTACCTTTTGTTTTCATATCACCTACATTTATCCTTTTATTCCCCTTTTCCACTTTCTATTCCTTACAATAAAAACAATTAAAAAGAGGTAGAAAAAAATTCCATACAACTAAGCAACACATGGAAAAAGTCATTTCATAAAAATATTTCATATCCATGTTTTCCCATCTCTGCAAAGAAATGGGGGAAGACATCTTCTATCTCTCCGTTAGGTCATTTGTTTATTATAAATTTGCAATAATCTACATTATTTTGAGTTATGTTGTTATAATCATTGTTTAAATCGTTCTCCTGGTTCTGCTTACTTCATTTTATATCAGTTCATATAATAATAATAATAACTAGCAATTATATAATACATGTTTGCAGGGCACTTCAAAATATTATTTCATTTTATCTTCATAATAATCATTGAAGGTAGATGCTATTATCTCCATTTTACATATGAAAAAACTGAAATAGTCAGAGATTAAGTGCCTCTTTCTCTGCATTCATCAATCAGATATAATTATTATGACCAAACACTGGGAATAATAATAAGAATAGCAACAATAACAACAGCTAGTATTTATATAGCACCTATTATGTGCCATTCATTGTGCTAAGTACTTTACAAATATTATGTCATTTAATCCTCACAATGCTGGGAAGTATTTGTCATTGTTTGTTGGCTCATTTTAGCTGTGTCCAACTATTTGTGACCTCATTTGGGGTTTTCTTGGCAAAGATAATGGAGTGGTTTGCCATTTTCTTTTCCAACCCATTTTTCAGACGAGGAAACTGAGGTAAATGTGGTTAAGGGGCTTGCCCAGATTCACACAGCTAGTAAATGTCTGAGGCCAGATTTGCACTGGGCAAAATGAGTTTCCTTGACTTCACGCCTGGTGTAATGCCAGAGAAACTGAAGCAAGATAGAGATTAAATTATATTAGTGGAGAGTCTAACCTGGCAACCAAACAGGATCCATGTCCGACCCCCAGTTGGTGAATGGGACTTTTGTCTCAAAGCATCCAACAATGAGCAAGGGATTCCAGAGACTCTTATAAGGCTCCAGCAATCAAGGAAACAAAGGCAAGGGGGAGAGGGGGGCAGAGCACTTCGGGGATAGAAGTTTCAGGAAAGGATCATAAATTCAGTTCTGACAAGTTGGGGGGTAAGGAAAGATCACAAATTCTGATAAGTTGGGAAGAAACAAGGAGACACTAAGTCTGAGACCAGAAAGATAGGGGGGGTCATCCAGGTATTTGAGATAAGCCATCTGGAGTTTTATGACTCTTTGGAATGCTAGGGGCCAGAGCTCCCAGCCCTAATTATCTCAGTCTTAATGATCAGGAAGGGGCAGTTGCCACCAGGAAGACTGAGAGGCAGAACAATTCAGGGAAACTGGAGGAAGTAAGATCTAAGATGGCCCTTTAAGAATAGCAAAAATGGAGAAGATGGACAAGAGTATTTCAGAAAGGCTTTGGGGGATAAAAGGGAAACTACTTCATAAACAACTATGAAGAAGCAGAAATATGCAATCAATGGTCAGAGGATGGTAAGGAAACAGGTTTGGATGCAACAAGAGTGTTCACAACAAGGAGTAATGTCAGATGAGTTTGGAGAGGTAGATGGGACCAGTTCACGGAAAGTCTTAAATGCCAAACTAAGAAATATAGACTTTATTGCACAAGCAATGGAAAGCTATTAAAGTTTTTTAAACTGCAGAATGACAAGATCAAAGCTGTTTTTGAGGTGAATTAATCAGACATTAAAATGTAGGATAGACTAGAAACAGTGAAGGGACTAGAGATCAAGGGAGATCAATTAGTACAAGAATTCTTAACTTGGTGTCCATGTAGAGATTTCAGGGGGTCTGTGAACTTGGATGGGAAAAAATTATATATGTTTTTAAATGCATGGAATAAAAAACATTCCATAACATAGTATAATAAAAAGATGATTGTACATAAAATTGCAAATCTACTGTGCACAACATGATATTCTTTTCAAATATGTAACAAATTCATCATGTAAATTTCTTTTTCTTTTTTTTTCTTTCCTCCTTCCAATTCTAGAGATGTCTATCATTAAATATAAACAAATATATATGTATACATATAACGTATATATACATACGTACACACACAAGTATGTACACACATATGTGTATCTGCATACACACACGTGTGTGTGTGTATATATGTATAAAAATATATATATGATTATTCTATCCAGATGCAGATAACATCTTTCTTTCTAGGTTCTTTATGGTTAACTGTAGTACTTATAATAGGCAAAATAACTTATTTACTCAAAGACATTCTAAAAAAATATTGCTGTTACTGCAAAAACAATTATATTTTAATTTTGGTTTCCTTTTTAGCCCTATGTATTTTGTTTTATGTATTTAAAAACATGACCATATGATATCACCAGACTACCAGAGGGTCCCTGATACAAAATAGGCCAAGAATCTATATTAAGATTGTTTATAAAAACCCAAGTGAGGTGACAAACATCATTGGGAAGGAAAAACCCACAGAAAAAGAGCTTCCATTCTAGATTTGACTCTCACCAACAAAAAAGAATTAATGAACAAGCATTTATTTATTTACTTATATATGTATTTATTTATTTTAGAATCTGAATTACTGTTTATTGAGTGAATATTGAATAATATAAAGCCTCCATAAGGATACTGTGTGTATCTGAAGCAGATAGTAATATGAGACTTTCTTCTCAACAAACCAACCTCTCCCTCCAGCTCCAAGTGATTGTGTTGTTACTGGCTACAACAATTTGATATTCCCTTGATTGCCCCATTAAAAAAAAAACAAACTGGTAGATTTATCCTCTCAAGGAGAAAGTCTCTGCACATCCCTGTTCTTTGTAAACAATAGTGGCTCTCCACTGCCTATAGCATGAGAGACAAATTCTCTAGTGAGGTATCTGAAGTCAATCTTCCTAGGCTTATTCTCTTTTGACAAGTGTTTATTAAGCCTACTATGTGCCAGGAGCTGTACTGAGTTCTAAGGAAATAAATACAAAGAATTAAATAATTTTAAATTGCAAGGATATCACATCCTTTCTTTTTATTAAAGCTTTTTATTTGCAAAACATATGCATGGGTAATTTTTCAACATTAACCCTTGCAAAACTTTCTGTCACAAATTTTTCCCTCCTTCCCCCAACCCTTCCCCTAGATAGCAGGAAGTCTAATACATGTTAATTATGTTAAAATACTTGACAAATCGAATATGTGTATACATATTTATAGTTATCTTGCTGTACAAGAAAAATCGTATCTACAAAAAAACCCAAAACTAACAAACAAACAAACAAACAAACAAAAAAAAACCTGAGAAGGAAAACAAAATGCAAGCAAACATCAATAGAGAGTGTGAAAATGCTATGTTGTGGTCCACACTCAGATCCCACAGGCCTCTCCCTGGGTGTATATGGCTTTCTTCATCACTGAACAACTGGAACTGGTTTGAAACATTTCATTGTTGAAGAGAACCATGTCTATCAGAATTGATCATCATATAGTATTGTTGTTGCCGTGTATATTGATCTCCTGGTTCTGCTGATTTCACTCAGCATCACTTCATTCAAGTCTCTCCAGGCCTCTCTGAAATCATCCTGCTGGTTGTTTCTTACAGAACAATAATATTCCATAACATTCATATACCATAATTTATTCAGCCATTTTCCAATTGATGGGCATCCATTCAGGTTCCAGTTTCTTGCCATTTCAAAAAGGGCTGCCACAAACATTTTTGCACATGTGGGTCCCTTTCCTTTCTTTAAGATCTCTTTGGGATATAAGCCCAATAGAAACACTGCTGGGTCAAAGGGTATGCACAATTTGAGAACTTTTTGAGCATAGTTCCAAATTGCTCTCCAGAATGGTTAGATCCATTCACAGTTCCACCAACAATGTATCAGTGTCCCAGTTTTCCCGTATCCCCTCCAACATTTGTCATTTTCTTTTCCTGTCATCTTAGCCAATCTGACAGGGGTGTAGTGGTATCTCAGAGTTGTCTTGATTTGCATTTCTCTGATCAATAGTGATTTGGAGCATTTTTTCATATGACTAGAAATAGTTTTAATTTCTTCTTCTATAAATTGTCTGTTCATATCCTTTGACCATTTATCGATTGAAGAGTGGCTTGAATTCTTATAAATATGAGTCAATTCTCCATATATTTTAGTAATGAGGCCTGTATCAGAACCCTTAAATGTAAAGATGATTTATTGCTTCCCTCCTAATCTTGTCTGCATTATTTATCTAGTGTTCAATTAAGAGTTCCAGTTATTCTTTGGACACAAATAAAGGTATCACATCCTAATAGAAGAGGCAAATATTTATATAAATAGCTTCAGCATAAATAGAAAAAGTAATTAAATACAAGATACTTTGGAAGGCAAGAGACTAGCAGATTGAGAAATCAGAAAAGACTTCTCTTGTATAAAATAGTGCTTAAGCTGCATCTTAAAGGGAGAGGACTATGACCACAAAGGGTGAGGAGAAGAGAATCCACTTCATGGATCCAAAAGGTGAAAGATGATGGGAATTCTGGGGGAAATAACCACTTCATGTTAGAATTTGAGACCACTATGAATAAACTATCATTTAGATTTCTATAGGGCATAATTCACAGGGGCAGTTAGGTGGTTCAGTGGAAAAAGTTGTAGTCTGTAGTCAGGGACATTTGAGTTCAAATCTGACCTCAGATACTTTCTAGCTGTGTGATCCTGGGCAAGTCATTTAACCTGTTTGTCTCAGTTTCCTCACCTGAAATGAGTTGGAGAAGGAAATGGCAACCAATTCCAGTGTCTTTGCTAAGAAAAACCAAATAGGTTCACAGAGAATCAGTGACAAATGAAATGATTGAACAACAAAAAGGAAAAAAAAATTTAACAACTACAACTGTCCCAAAACAGAATGGGTTCATTTGGGAAGTAGTGGTGTCCCCCTTATTGGAGATAACTGTTTATAGGTAAGTTGTAGAGGGGATTCTTGTTCAGGCACAGGTTGAGGTCCCTTCTAGGTCTGAGATTATGTGAAACTTTTAAATATTCAAAGGTAGACGTGAAGCCTCCCTAAATTTCTTTTGATCCAAGTTTATATAATCTTTTATTTCTTTTTATACCCGAGGAGGAAGAATAGGGAGTCTTAGTTGCCCCAAATTCAATTTCTTGTCAGGGTCTGTTCCAAAATGATATTCAAGAATCCTGCCACTCTAGCTTATGAAGCTCCTAGGACATGGACCATCTTCCTAGTGGTGGATTCTTTCCTTAACCTTGTCACAGAGACATCTTCAACAGGAAGACCAACCCTAAGCAACTGCAACTTTGGTTTCCTAGCTAAAAAAGCTGTGCTCCTCAGGAGAGTCTGACTAGGCTAAAAGTAAGAGGCACAAGCTTTATTCTTTGCCTGTTCACAGGGCTGGAGGTGTCTGTCTCCGATTTCCAGTACTTCCAGAACAATGTGCAGCACCACACAGAGGAGATCAGCTTCCAACGGCTCATTGTGCGTCGGGGCCAGCCCTTCACCATCACCCTGTACTTTAAGAACAGAGGATTCCAGTCCGACATGGACAAAATCATCTTTGTCACAGAGACTGGTGAGTCATCTCCCAGGAAGGGAAGTGAAAAAGTGGAGGGAAGTGAGGAGAATAACTAGGAGAGACTAGGTACTCCCTTGGTCTCCTCACAAACTATGTTGGTCCTTAGGTCCAAAACCTGACCTCTCCATGGGCACCCGAGCCGTATTCTCCTTAGAAGAGCCAAGCTTCAAGAGCCCTTGGATTGCACTGATCAAATCCAATGGGTCCAACTTCCTGGAAGTCAGCCTGTGTGCTCCACCCATGGCAGCGATTGGGCAATACTATCTGAAAATTCACATCGATTCCTTCCAAGGACCAGTCTCAGCTTATCACCTTGGAGAGTTCACCCTTCTCTTCAATCCTTGGTGTCCAGGTAGCCCTGCTGTCCCCCTTCTGTGGTTTAGTCGTGTCTAAGACTGTGATCTCATTTGGGGTTTTCTTGGTAAAGATACTGGAATAATTTGCCATTTCCTTCTCCCGCTCATTTTACAGATGAGGAAACTGAGACAAATAGGGTTAAGTAACCTTTCCAGAGTCTCAGAACTAGTAAGCATCTGAGGCTGAATCTGAATTCAGGTCTTCCTGATCCCTATCTATTTATCTACCTAACCACTCCCTCCCCTTTCTGTCAGTGATTATGATGGACTCTCCTTCAATCCATATCCCTCATTCCTAGCCCTTAGTTTCTATTCCCAGGCCCCCAATTCCAGGTATTGAAACTCCAGGGACTGAGAATCTTTAAAAATTATTTCATTGGGGAAAAAAATCCAACCACAACAAAAATTGAAGACTATTAATGAATCCTCATATATATAAACCCTTCTGTGTTTGTGGCAATGACCACACTGGCCACATCCTCAACACAGACCTGGCTGGAACTATTTTAGGGGTACTAGTATAGTAGATTATATGGTGTGAGGATTAGCTATTTAGAATTGTAAAGGATCTCACAAATTGGCTTATTTTATAGAGAAGGAAACTAAGGCCCATGGAGGTCCAGGGTCACTCAGCAAGTACCTGGTGGGACAATGATAAAAATCCTCATTCCTACTGCTGTCTCTATGGTGGCACTATGCTATACCCACTGGATGATACCCTTTCTGTAGTTTACTGATATTTCTGATTAAGACAGGTGGTTATTAAGGACCTTTGTCCTTAATTGGGTCAGAGGGTGACTGCCAATGCACACTCAGGGACTTTGACTTCCCTCTCTGATCCTTACTTCTCAGATGCTACTCTATATTATGCAACCCAAGGCATATCCAAGGTCACTAGACAAGTTTGTCAATGTCCTTTCTAAAATGAGGAGCTCAAGACTGAAAACAATGCTCCAGACGTGATCTGACTAAGACCAAGTGAACTAGGACTGTCTCCTCCCTTGTTCCAGACAAAATGAATTATTAATGTAGCCTTGGATTTCATTAGCTTTTGGGGATTCCACATCACACTGTTAGTTTATATTGAATTTCTGGTCCATTAAATCTCCTAAGTTTTTTTTTTTTTCATGTGAATTGTTGCCTAGCTATACTTACTCAACCCTGTCCTTGGGAATTGATTTTTGAAATACCAAATGTCAGACTTTATTTTATTTTTTGGGACACAACACTCTCTCAATGCAAGATCAACACTTGCTCTTGTACCTGAGCAAGTTTCCTGGAGAGGTTAAGTGACTTACCCAGGTTCCCTCAGCCAGGATATGTTACAAGTAGGACTTGAAACCAAGTCTTTAAGGAGATCTCTCTAGCCATTATGCCAAGTTACCTCTCTTTGCTTCAACATTTAGCCTCAATATTCAGCCCCAGACACTTAATATTTGTGGGATCTTGAGCAAAATACTCTGCCTGCTTCAGTTTCCTCAACTATAAAATGGGGATAAATAATAGTACCTATTTCACAGAGTTATTATAAAGATCAAGACATAATATTGTAAAGTACCTCACGTGCTTGGCACATAGTAGGCACTTAATAAATGCTTGTTCCCTTCCCTATTAAATGTAATCTTCTTAGAAAAGGCCCAATGTTCCAGCCTGTCAAGCTCTTTTTACATGTTGACTCAGTCTTCCACCTGATTAGTTATCCCTCCCAGCTTTGAGTCATAGAATTGTATACTCCTGAAATGGGAAGGTTCTTCAAGTCTAATCTGTTTTTAATAGTATGGTTACTTATCTGGGCCATCTATATATGAGAACATCTATCTAAAACAAAGCAAGATCAAAGCAGAGGGTCAAACTGATCTAACTCTTTCAAAAATCACAAATCTTCTTTATGTCATCAACAAATGATCACCCAACTTTCTCTTGAAGGTTGCCATGAAGATAAAGAATTATTTATCTCCTCAGTCGATTCCTACAGGTTTTTCCTCCCACATAACATAAGGTGAGACTTAGGTTCATGGAACTAGAGTAAAAAGGGCCCTCAGAAGTTTATTTTACAGATGGGGAAACCGAGGTTTTATTTTACAAATGGGGAATCTGAGGCCCAGAAGGTTTAGTGACTTATCCACAGCCAACAGGTAATGAGTATAAGAAGCAGTATTTTAGCCAAGGTATTCTGATTCTAGAGTCAGTACTCTTTCCTCTGTATATCACTTCCCCACCCACATTAGGTAATAGAATAAACTGTCCTTTCCAAAGCATGAGCACCATTGTAGGCATTTGCCAGCATGCCTGGCAAGTAAAAATTGAGAAGTCTGTGGATTGTACAATACGAGGAATCTCAGCTGGATCCAAAATTAGGATTTGAGCAATCTTTTTTTTTTTTAAATAATGATAGCTTTTTACTTTTCAAAATACCTGCAAAGATAGTTTTCAACATTCACCCTTGCAAAACCTTGTGTTCCAAATTTCTCTCCCTCCCTTCTCACTTACCCCTTCCCCTAAACAGCAAGTAATCCTATTGGTTATACTTGTACAATCCTTCTAAACATATTTCCAAATTTATCATGCTGCGCAAGAAAAATCAGATCAAGGGGGCAGCTAGGTGGTGCAGTGGATAGAGCACCAGCCCTGAAGTCAGAAGGACCTGAGTTCAAATCTGGTCTCAGACACTTGATATCCCCTAGCTGTGTGACCCTGGGCAAGTCACTTAACCCCAATTGCCTCAGCAAAAAGCAAAAAAAAAAAAAAAAAAAAAAAATCAGATCAAAAGGAGGAAAAATGAGAAAGAAAAAACCAAACAACTGGACAACAACAATGAAAGGTGAAAATATTATCCTTTGATCCATATTCAGACTTCATAGTTCTCTCTCTCTGGATGCAGATGGCTCTTTCCATCACAAATCTATTGGAATTGCTTTGAATCACTTCATTGTTGAAAAGAGCCAAGTCCCTCACAGTTGATCATAACAGTATCTTGTTGCTGCGTACAATGCTGCGTACAATAGAAACAATCTATTGAGTGATCTCTTGGAATAAAATGCCAAATATGAAAAAAGAAAGAAAAAAAGAGATGTGTAGTAGTAGTGCAGAAAACAGAGTGCTTAAGTACTTAAAATCCAATGTTTGAAAGAATGCATGATGTAGTTGAGAAATAACTAGACTAAAAATTCCTTGATTATAAAGGCCACACCTCTGACTGCTTTTGAAACCCCTACTATACCTATTGTAATGCTGTGCATAGCAAGTATCTAAGTGATTGCCAGAATGGATAAATATTCATTTTCCTTTTAATGTGAAAATCTTTTATGTTATCTAGAATTTTTTTTGCTACATAATATAATTCAAGGATGGTGCACCACCTGGTACATTACTGTTAGATATGTTTTTCAGAAAGCAAGAACTAGTTGTTTTCATCTGCAAACAGCACAGATATCTACAACGTCAAATACAGATTAGCTGTTAAAATTTAAAAAAAAACTTTAAATTTATTCCTCTAAAGAGTTACTCTGACAGAAAATAATAATTAAAATTTTATCAGATGTTTAGGCAGAAATTTGTCAATTCTGAAATGAGATCATATCTAAAAATATCCTTTAAACCTAAACCAATAACTCTTGGTTGCCAATTTATCCCCAGTGTTTTAAGAACTTTGTCTCTAGTTCCATCCATGTTGTTCTTCTTTCCTGATCACATCTAGCTCACCATTGTTGTAAGAAGCAAGTAATATATGTAAAGTGCTTTATTATTTTTGTATATTCTCTTCTCTTCTTCCTCCTCCTTCAGTGTGTCACTCTGTTATTCTTTCTATGTCTCTTTGTACCTATATCTTTCTGTTTCTGTCTCCTTCCACATATGTCTCCTTTTACTCTTCCTTAGGGTAATTGTTAGGTGGTAATGTCTTCAGAATTGTTTGGGATCTTCATTTTTTCACACACATTTATTAACAATAATAAATATGAATAAATTAATAAATTAAGCACCTCCAAAATGAGATAATATTGTTATTCTAGACCAAATATAAGAGTAGTCATCACCTGCCCATCCTACAACTGCACACTGAGCACACAAATAGAAATTGAGGGTAGGTGAAGATCGTAAACAGTATGGAGGAGGGAAAGTCTATGACCTCTTCTCATGTCAAGTGTCATTGGTAGCACTCCACCCACTGTTGCCCATTTCAGTGTTCTGTCCCATTGAGTTCTCAAAATAACTCCAGAATAGAGGGCAAAAAGTTTTGGGGAAGGGGTAGAGAAAACAGTTGAAATCAAGAGTGGAAACAATAGTTGGTGCTATCTCCATCATCTGTTGATGTCTCTTTATCAGAAAGTAATATGGTGGGAAAAGGGTCATTAAAAATAGGCACTGATGGAAAGAGCACTAGTCCTGAAGTCAGGAGAACCTGAGTTCAAATCTGGTCTCAGGCACTTAATATTTCCTAGCTGTGTGACCCTGGGCAAGTCACTTAAACCCAATTGCTTCAACAATAAATAAATAAATAAATAATAAATAAAAGGCACTGCTACTGTACTTCTTGACTTTGAGGAGGTCTGTCTAGACATGGAACCAATCCCATGTGTTCTGTTCTTTCTAACTCAACATCTAAATCCCTTACCTCTCTCTCCATAAGCAGTCAATAGAGTCATTCCATCTTCTATCAGAAGTCTTTCTTGGTTTCTCCCTTATTTCCCATTCTCCTTCCTCTTCCCCACTTGTGTATTTGTTTCATATATACATAGTTGTTTGAATGTTATCTGTCTCCCTCATTAGAATGTAAGCTCTTTGAAGGCAAGCACCTTGTCTTTGCCTTTCTTATATCCCCAAAGCTTAGCACATTTTATTACTTAGTCATGTTTGACAGTTTGTGAACCCAGATGGGGTTTTCTTGGCAAAGATACTAGAGTGGCTTACCATTCCATTCTCCAGTGAATTAAGGTTAAGTCATTTGCCAAGGATCACACAGAGCCTGAGGCCAGATTTGGACTCTGGTGTTCCTGACTCCAGGCCCAGTGCTCTAGGTGTTGAACCAGCTAGCTGTCAGTGCTTGATAAACACTTGTTGAATGACTCTAAAGGAGGCTGTAAACAGTATCTGGGAAACACCATTGGCCCAAAGAACAATACTCCAAACTGTGATTACTAACTTAAAGTTGAAGCAATCCCTGCTTCAGCTTGTAAATGTTGATGGCAGAAGCTCTCCAGGGTCCCCAAAGTCTGATGTCTGCAGGTACACAAACAGCCAAGAGGCTATAACTTGGAAAAGCAGCCATTTATATGCCTCTGTAGAAAAGGTATTATTGGATCTGTGGGTCTGGAGAATCTGGAGAAGCAGATAGGGACAGCGTATGAGATATGAGAATGGCATGGGAATGGCAGCTTGGGGCATCAGAAATAACACTGGCCTTGGAATCAGAAGCCCTGGGTTTAAGACCCATTTCTGATACTGGTTAACTGTATGGTCTTGAATAAATCTCCACTATCTCTGAACTTGTTTCATCATCTGAAAAAAAATGAAGATGCTACTTATACCATCCACTTTGCAGGGTTGTTGTGAGAAAAGAATTTTGTAAAAACCTCGTATAAATGTGAATTATTATTATTAATCTCTCTGTCATATCTCCTGCTCTAATTTCTTTTTTTTTTCTGTTCTAATTCCTAAAGCTGATGAAGTCTATCTAGAAAGTGAGCCTCAGAGACAGGAATACATCATGAATGATCATGGCTTCATCTACCAGGGTAACAAGAACTGGATCCGTCCATGTCCATGGAACTATGGACAAGTAAGTCCCATTCTGGACTAAGCATATAAATTCCTAACATGTGTTCCTGTGATTAATGATTCCTTTTCTAGATTTTCTACCCATGACTGCTATTGTCCAGTAGTCACTTAATCAATTCTGTTGTTGCATTTTTTTTCCTGAGGCAATTGGGGTTAAGTGACTTGCCCAAGGTCACACAGCTAGGAAGTGTTAAGTGTTTGAGGCCAGATTTGAACTCAGGTCCTCCTGACTTCAGGGCTAGTGTTCTATCCACTGTACCACCTAGCTGCCCCTACTTAATCAATTCTGGAGTTTTTAGTCATTTCTTCCAAGTTAATATCAGTTTTGAGTGAAGAGGAGGTGGAACATGGATGGTAGCCAAAGCAAGGGTTAAATCTTGTGGAAGGGATTTGGGTATAATTTGTAAGTATTTCCTCCTACCTCAGCTCAGCCCATGAATACTGGACATTTGTATGAAAAGAAGGGTATGAGAAGTCTGTGAGAGTCTTCTGTGGAGTGAATGCATTGACCTAAAAAAAGAACTTTCTGAGTTCAGTGCTTTACTTGATACCCTCAAGATATTGGTACAGTGGAAAGAGAGTCAGATTTGGATACAAAGGACCTGAGTTCAAATTCTGACTGCCAATTTGTTACCTGGTAACCACAGATAAGTTGCTTATACTCTCTGGGCCTCCATTCCTCAATTGCAAAATGAGGGATAAGATTAGGTTTTCTACCCAGTTCTTTTCTTCTGTCACTTACTCAATCAATCAATAGGTAATTGTTAGTGGCTACCTCCCAGGGTTATTGTGAAGATAAAGTAAAATATTTGTAAAGCACTTAGCACAATGCTTGGAACATAGTAAGAATCCTATGAAAGCTAGTTATGATTATTATCAATATCTTGTCCCTTCCCTCACTGCTCCCCAAAATCCACACTTTAAAAGTTTTTCCCAAACTAAATCTTAAAATTTTGTCTGGGACTTCTGCAAGGGATCAAAATAAGACCAAATCATTAGTTCTACGTACTAATTCTCTAGAGTGATTCCCAGTTTGGGCAATAGTGAACAGCTGAGAGTATAGAGCAGGTCCTTATTCATTCTGGTTTTATCCTGATCTGGATCCCTAAAGGGCTTCTCCAATGAGAATTCTAGAACTGTCTTTCTCCTTCATGATCTTCAAGTCCATATTGGTTCAGCTACGAACCAGAATGGTATCATAGTTCTTCCTCAGCCCTAAATCAATTCTCTGAAAGTCCAGAGCTACTCAGTAAAATAGCTCTCAGTTAATCAAGGGACAGCAAGAAACCTCCAGGAGCAACTGACCCACTGTTTTCTGGCCTAGTGTTTTAACTTGTATGTTTAACACTGTGCTGAAAAGGGAGTCAGGTATCATTTTTTCCTGAATCCCAAGACTTTTCCATTTTCTCCTTCTCTTTTTGGGAAATCCAGAGCAACTTCTCTCACTTCCACTGCTGGGAACTGAGTGTGAAGATCATTTCCTCTTGGTTCCATTTCTCTTCTATAATATAATAATGTCTCATTCCTAACATTAGATTGTTCTAATCAAAATGTTTTTACCATTTGTCCTAAATCCATATTGGAGTAGCAAGGGGCCTTTCTAATCATCCCTAAAGAGAAAGGAATGAAATTTTTCAATCAGGGTTTTTCAGGAGTATGTTGATAAATGTTCAACAACTAGCTCTCCAGGAAAAAAAAAAAAGAATCACATGAACGACACTCATTTAAGCTTACTCTGCATTATTGACATTTTCTCCATTACGTTCTTAAGTTCAAACAATTGACCAAACATGAAATCAAGCATTAATTTGTTGTGTTTGCTAATTTCCGGTGTATAAATGCTCACTCAGAAAATCTGGCTTGGGTAAGCCAGTTTGAACTGTCTCCAGCAAATCCCTGAGGTTATATAGGAAGTTGATTGAATGTCTAGGTGGAAAATATTCATAATGCTCATATGCCAAGCAGAATAACTTCCAGTCATTCCTTTGTGTGTGTGTTTTGTTTGTTTTGCTGATGACTTTGAAAAGTTTAGCAAAGTGGAAAGAACACAGGTTTTAGAGTCACAAGACCCAATTTTATCTCCCAATTCTTCTAATTATTATCCTGCTGTGGTCATGGGCAAGTCACTCTCTAACTTTGCTGAGCTTGTTTCCATATTTATAAAATGATGGGGTTGGACTAAATGACTTTGAATATCCCTTTCAGCTCCACATCTAATGATTCCAAAAATCACATGACTGATAGGCTCTGAGGTCCCCTCAAGTTCTAAAACTATGACCAAAAGCAATGGCTGATGATGAGCTGTTGGCAGGTAGCAGAAAGAAATAGTGAAATTTTCAATTCAATTAAAAATATTTATCAAGCACTTATTATAAACAAGATACTGGGGAATCCTGTCATAATAAGAAATCAAATTTAGAGAGTGATTTTTTTAAAGGCATACAAAACACTTTTCTCATTCAGTACTATAAAGTTGGTGGTACAAGTATAATCACCATTTTACAATTAAGAAAACCAAATCACCCATGGTCACACAGCTAGTAAAAGTCACAGACAAGATGCTTAAACGGGTCTTGTAGCTCTCCTCAGTGCTTTTTTCATTATACCTTTCATGCTGAAAACTCAATATCTGCCCTCAAAGAATGTGTGATCAAGAAATTGTTCAATAAACTTATCATGTGCCTATGACAGGTATCAAATGCTATCAGGTGCTAGGGATACAAAGAAAGACATTAATACACAGTCTCTGATCATCAGAAACTTAAATTCTATGGGGGAAGACAGCATGTGCATATGTATCTATATCAATCTATACACACACACACACATTGTGTGTGTGTGTGTGTGTGTGTGTGTGTGTGTGTAAACACCATTTATGGAGGATCAGGAAAAACCTTATATAGAAGGTGATGCTTGGATTTAGTTTTATAAGCGACTAGAAATTCTGAAAGTTAAGTCTGAGAGATTTATTGAGAGAGGGTAGCTGGGTAGAGTGGGAATGGTGGTGGTAATGTAACTACAAAGGAAAAGATACTACCAGATAGAATCATGAGGAAATCACAAAGGAAAACCACAAGAAATGTGAGAGGGGTTCACTCCAGGCAAAGGGGAAGGCAGGCTGAGCTGAAAGAACAATTGAATTTGGTTGGAATATAGAATGTACAAAAGGGAATGAGCTAGAAAAAACTTGGAGTCAAATTATAAAGGACCTTGAGTACTAAACTAAGGAATTAGTAAATGATAACTGATATAGAGATAACCCTGAATACAATCTTGATAATATGGGCAAGTAAACTGGGGTTTTTTAATTATCTAATCTGCCAGAAAACCACTATGGCAGAGCTCAGAATCAATGGCACTTTATTAAAGGATCTCTCTAATGAAGTAGATTTCATACCTTCCTTATGATCTAAAATGTCCCCTTCCTCATTTTTATAAGGTTGATACCAGGTTTAATACCTGAACACTCTAGAGGAACTACGCAAAATACAGAATCCCTTGGCTTATAGAACTTGTTTCAAAGGCCAAAAATGATATATCAGCCAAAAAAAGGTCTGCCAACTCTAGGGTCTCAGATTGAGCAAGCCATAAGACATCTCCACTTACCAAGTTGTCATAAGATGGTCATAGGATGATCATTTGCTCACGGTGGACAAGGGAGAAAAGTCCGGAGGTACAAAAATATGTTGGGGGACTTTCCATGTAATTGAGGCATCTCCACCATATTGGGCTTGGTCACCTTAACAAGGAAAAACAAGGGTGGAGGGCCTCTAGGTGGCTTCCTTTTGATTAAACAAGTGAACTTGTAATCTTCAGTTCACAGCCCAATATGTAAAACTTACAATCACTATCCCTCTGGAATCACATCAAACTGATTAATGCTAATGGGAATAGAGTTGGGATTCAAATGAATCATTTCTCATATAAATCTCTCCCTAAGCCAAGCATGCAAGTCTCTGTTATATGGTTCTGTGGTATAGATCCTTCTCTTAGCCCCACAACCCATGACTGCTGCTGCTAAGCTTCTACCTCTGACTACCATATCCTGGACCCCTCAGGACAAGGATGGAGAAGTGAATGAACAGATGGGAAGTGGACGCCAAGTCTCAAAATTATTTTTTCCATAATCAAATGAGCTAGAAAAAAACATGAATTGTAAATCAAAAACAAATCATTTGAGGCCCTTCACAATCTGATGATGATCTTATCTCACTCTGCTCCCTTTTACATTCTCTCAGGCCAAACCAAGCTGGTCTACTTACTCTTCCAAAAACATGTCCCACCCTTTCCTCACTTCCTAGATTATGCTTTGTCTAGAATACCCTTCTCATTCTCTACTCCCCCTCTTCCAACTTATTGAAATCCTTTCCACTCTTTAATATTAGGTGCTACCTCTACCTGAAGCCAGCCTTTATCTTCTCCCATCCTGGTTCCCAGCCAGAAATAATCTCTCTCTCTCCAGGTTTTCCATAGTATTTTGTTTACATTTTTCTCCTAAGCACTTATTCAAATGTATTTAATGGTTGTTGATATATCTGTTCTATCTCTTCCACTAGTCTGTAAACTACTCGAATGGCAGAAATCTTTCCAGAATCATCTTAGTGCTGCCCAATGCATTATTTTGCACTTAATAGGGGTTTAATAAATGTTTTTTCATTGAATTGTCCCAATACATTATCTATCTTTACAGAAACAAAGATGACAAGTATCATCCAAAACCTCAGAAAATTATATAAAGGAAAGGGAAGGGAAGGAAAAGGAAGGGAAGGAGAAAGAAAGGAAAGGAAGGGAAGGAAAAGAAAAGGGAAAGGAAAAAAGGAAAGGAAAAAGAAGGGAAGAGAAAGGGAAAGGAAGGGGAAGGGAATATATACTACTATGAATACAAAATATATACAATAAAAAAGTAATTAGGGGAAGAAGGTACCAGCAAATGGAGGTTGATAGAAGGGAGGATTACATAGGGACATATTGATATATGAACATATGTGACACAGACACATCTTTCCCATGGTTTCCCAAACTAATCTCTAAATTCCTCCCATTGCAGTTTGAGGAAGATATCATAGATATTTGCCTGAAGCTATTAGACAAGAGCCTGAATTTTCAAGTTGATCCAGCCATGGACTGTGCACTGCGGGGGAGCTCAGTATACATCAGCAGAGTGGTCAGTGCCATGGTGAGAGAAACACCAAGTGCTAACCATATTCTATTTTGGAAATCTCTGGGATAGAAGGCCAAAGGAAGACTCAGTGTTCTAGAAGGAGCCCTTTTAGCTGAGATTCAAGAGGAAACTTAGACAATAAACAGGTTTTTAATTAAAGAATTCCAGCTACAGAATTTTTGGAATAGATCCTCATTCCCATTGGTTCTGATTTTTATCTTTTGGGAAAGGTTGCCTTGTGGTTTCTAAATTTCATTTGTACTGAAATATTCAAACAAAAAAAAAACAATCAGAGTCAAATGTCAAACCCTCAAAAAGATGGGGGTGGAGTGGGGAAGGAAATAAGAGCAATTAATTAACAAAAGAACATTTAGCAAAATAAGGAAATCCTCCAGAAAAGACAAAGTCAAAACTTTTAGGTTTCTGACCAGGTTACAAGCCCCATCTCCTTGAAGGGGAGAGTAATGCTTCTTAGAAGTTTGAATAAGTGTAATGACCAATTTAGCAGGTAATGATGTAAGGACCAATCTTGAATGTGCCCCCCTGTTTCCTTGGAGAAGTGGGAGACTAGAGGTACAGAATGTAGCATATGCTGTCCAATGTTATGGCCTTATCAATTATCTTTGCCTAATTATTTTCCTTTATTACAAGGGGAAGTCTTCATCTTGTACCTAATGAGAATTGGGTATATCCAGAAATGATTAATACAAAACCAAAAAAATTCCAATAAAAAAAGAAATTAATGTTTCTACCAAAAAATTGGTGACAAAGTACATTTCCTTCCTCCCCATAGAGAACTCCATAGAGAATGAAGCTTACATTGTCAGACACAGTGAACATTTCTGTTTGGGAAGGCATGTATAGAAAGCAGTTGTTCTGAAAAGAATCTGTGGGGGTTTAGTGGGCTGCATTTTCAACATAAGTCATCATTATGATAGAGCAGCCCAAAAGACTAATGAAATCTTGAACTGCATTAGGAGGGGATAGATAGATAGATAGATGGATGGATGGATGGATGGACAGACAGATAGATATAGACATAGATCTATCTCTCTATAGAGATAAAAATATCTCTATATCTATAGACATATCTATAGACAGAGACAAGTCTATAGATATATGTCTCTACAGATAGATACAGATATAAACACAGATTTATGTGTATATATGTACATATATACATACCCACATATATGGATAACAATCCCATTATATTCTTGCCCTTGACAAATGTTATCTGGAGTACTGTGTTCAGTTTTAGGCACCATGGTTTAAGAAATTCAGTTATAAGCTGGAGATTTTCTAGAAAAGGGCAACCAGGATTTTGACAGACCTTGAATTCATGGCAAGTGGATCATCTGAAGGAACTGGGCATGTTTAGCCCAGAGAAGACAATAGAGAACATGATGGCTGTGTTCAAATATTCAAAGCGTTCTCACATGGAGGAGAGATTGGACAAGTTTTATTTGACTCTTGAGGACAGACTCAGGAGAAGTGGAAGAGGATGTTGCAAAAGCAAATAAAATGAAAAATATTAGTTGTCCTAATGTGGAATGGCTTATTTTGAGAGGCGGTGGCTTCTCTCTCATTGGAAGTCTTCAACCAGAGGCTAGATACTATTTTTGGGGATAAGATATAATGAGGATTCTTTCCAACTTTCTGATTCTATGATTGCTTTTACTTAACTATATTTCTTTGATATAAGGGCAGGTTTAGAAGTGGGGTGGGGTAAGGGACATTATTGGTAAATGACCATTTTGATATGAAAAAAAGAAAAAAGCAATAATAAAAGCTTTAAAAAAGAAAATTGATATTTCAAAACTTGCCCTTTTTTTCTTTTTAGATCAACAGCAATGATGACAATGGTGTTCTCAATGGGAAATGGAGTGAGAGCTACTTTGATGGAATTAGCCCTTCTGAATGGAATGGTAGTGTAGCCATCTTGAAGCAATGGTATGCCACAGGGGGCCAGCCTGTGAAATACGGACAGTGCTGGGTCTTTGCAGCTGTGATGTGTACGGGTAAGCAGTTTGGAGATAGAAAAGACCTAGGTCATTAACTAATTAATGTTAATACTTCAAAAGTTATTTTGAAAATATTATGAAATATAATAACTTCCAAATGGTGTCTATTTTAGCTTTATAAATAGAATTTTGGGATTTAGAGTTAGTTGGAGAAATTGAGATTCAGAAAATTAAAATACTTATCTAAGGTCACATGACTAGTAAGGAGCAAAGTCGAGATTTGGATCCTGATCCTGTGGCTCCAAATTCAATGTTCAATCCACTATCCTATGCAACATTCATATTAACCAATATCCAGAACAATACCTAGAGTGAAGTGGTTGGGGCTTTATCTAGGGTGCTGAAATTTGAAAAGTGTTAAAAATCTTAATAATGATTTGAAGAGATTGAAGTTTAAAATTGTGTTACATTTGTTTGTTGACAGCTAATGTATTCTTTCAGCATCATATTGATAATTAGAGTATTTATTAAATACTTATAATCCAGGAACACAGAAATAGCTAAGCTCATCACTTAGTTAGCAAGAATATCTAGTTAAAATAAGAAGCTCCTCATTATTAATAATACTCATCTGTAACACATATTAATTAATTCCCCCTCCCTATGACTAAATTTGTCTTCATTGTTTTTGTATTATTTTTACATCTTAAATTATAAAGAAGACAGCTTATCCCAAACACCAAAAATGCTACTTACAACTCTTCAAACATCATCAGTTTTCATTGATCAAAATATTTACATTTGAAATGTTCCATCTCTGTCCTTAGCCTTTGAATGTCTGACCCAATTTCAGAAGTCACTTTTGAAAAAGAAACAGTGTTTTAGCATGATACACTGAGGGAAAAAATAGGCCTAGATTCAAATCCTGGCTCTGCAATTTATTATCTAGATGATCCTTCAGCAAATTAAATCATCTCTCTGGGCCTCAGTTTCCTTACCTGCAAATTAAGGGGATTTGACTAGATAGTCTTTAATTTCCCTTCTAGCTCTAAGTCTAATAACCTATGATTTTTTGAGGGTAATATAGTGAGGGATCAATTTAATGGGTAAAGACATGTTACATTAGCAGAAGGTAGTCTAGAAAAAAGTATTTACTAAGAAAAGGGGCAAAGGCTTTTGTTACTGCTCAGTCATTTCACTCACATCTCTTGGTGATCCCATTTGGAGTTTTCTTGATAAAGATAATGGAGAGGTTTGCCATCTTCTCTAGCTCATTTTCTATATAAGAAAACTGAGACAAACAGGGTTAAGTATCTTGCCTAAGGTCACACAGCTAATAAGATAGTAAGTGTCTGAGACCAGATTTTAACTGAGGAAGATAAATCTTCCTGATTTTAGGTCTAGTGTTCTATCCACTGTGAAGAAGGCAAAGAAGAAATAAGCTTTTGGGAAAGAAAAAGTAAAAAAAGTAAGAAATAAAGAAGTAGAAAAAAGGAATTAGTAACTACAGCTCATATTCATAGAGAACATTATGGCTTACAAAGTGATTTCCTTGTAACACCCCTGCAAAATTCTAATGCAAATATTATCACCATTTGACAAATGGGAAAATTGAGATTTGTAGATATATAGAGTTCACAGTCAATCAGATGTATATAGTAAGTGCCAAATTGGGACTCCGAAGTGCCTTACTCTTTCCATGACATAGTGGTAAGGTAGAACAGATTCTTGAGGAAGGATGCAGAATGAAGTAAGTCATATGCTTCTTCTGTCTCTAAAACCGAGAAATTTTCCTGCCTCACACTATTCCCAGTTACCTGTCTCCTTCTGCTACCTTTTTGCTGGGGTTAAAATGGATAGTCTCAAGCCCACTGCTTAAAAGAGACAGTCCCTAACCTCATCAGAGTATGTTGGTCTTGAAAAATATAAAGAGAGAGAAGCCCCAAGGGGAGATAAGAAAAATGGTACCATTAATTCCCTAAATCATTGAGATGAGGGGTTTGATGAACTGGTGAATAGTATGACTCACACATAGTATGATATCGAGGGGACTAGCCTGATCAAGACAGAGGCAGCTCATTTTACATCCAGGGGCAGACTAAAGGGAACCAACTTGGCTGGGTGTGGATATAAGTGAGGGAGCCTGAGTGATGAGAGGTGGGTGGTGTCAGTAAGGGAAAATTATGCAAATTTCATAGTCCAATTAAAATGTTTATGAGGATAAACCTGGGAGGCAAAAGAATATTTTATCCCACATGACTGGCTCTGCCTATACTCTAATCAAATTCCAGCATCCCTTAATTGGACTGTTTGGTTATATCTATATCTACACATATATACATTTGTAAATGTGTGCATATTATATGTTTGTTATATATTCAATATATAGAAAACATTTATTATATATATAGGGGAAAGAGAAAGAAAGAGACAAAGATAGAGAAAGAGACGGAGAGAACAAGAGCAACAGCATAATGTAAGAAATAGAGAGGTAGAAAGGCCCATGTCCAAATCCAAATATGTCTCTGACATATATTGGCTGGGAAATTCCCAGCAAGTTATAATCTTTTAATGACCTATGCAATTTTTGAAGACTAAAAGTTGCAGAAAAAGTCCTGATCTGAATTGGTGAAGGAAATCCTAATTTTTAGCTTCTACACAGATGAAATTAAATGTCTAGCTTAAAAAATATATTCTTTTTACAGAGGCTCAGAAAACAAGGAAGTGATGAAGCAGATTCAATTTTATCTCTGTAGAAGGGGTAGAAGAGACCCCTACCTCTACCACTCAATACTCTTGTGTACAATCAGATTTAGAGCTAGAATAATCCTTTAGAAGTCACCTAGTCTAGCACCCTTATATTTTTGGACTAGAAAGAGAATTTCATTGCAAAAGAAGGCAAAAAAAAAAATGCAATCAAACAAACAAAAAACCAAAACCAAGTCCCTGCTCTGAAGAATCTCATAGTCTAATGGGGGAGAGACAACATGAAAACTATGAACAAAGATATGTTCAGATATGGTGGATCATCCATGGAGGGAAGGAAGTAGCATTAAGGGGAATCAGGAAAGGCTTCTTGGTGAGGTTTTGGCTGGGACTATTGTTGTGATTGTGGCTCATTCTTCATTTTCAAAGAGGACCAATGACATCATAAGTGATGTCTTAACTTCTGAATGAATTGGAAAGAAGTCAGGGAGGCCAGGAGGCCTAGAGAGATGAGCAGCAAGATAATTCTGGAACTAGAGGATAACCATGGAGTACCACGTGCAAAGAACAGGAAGAAGACCTCTGGATCAAAGAATACCTTTGGAAGAGAGTAAGGTAGAAGAGGAAAAGTAAGAAGGATCTAATTTATGAAGGGCTGTGTATGCCAGAGGATTTCATATTTGATCCTGGAAAAGATTAGGAGATTCCGGAGTTAAATGAATGGGGGAGTGATATGATCAGACTTTTCACTTTAGTATAAGGAAACTATTTGCCATGTAAAATTAAAAATAGTCCTTGAAGAATGTAGCATCCTGGGTACCATAACCGATAGATAAATAGATGGATAGGTAGATAGTTATATAGAGAGAAATAGATGATTAGCTATAGATATCTTAGAAAGATATAGATATATATATATAGATGGATGGATGGTTATAAATATAAATATCTTAGAGATAGAGAGAGAGATGGATAGATAGAGATAGAAAGATAGATGGTTAGATATAGATATCAATATCTTAGATAGAGATATGTAAAGATAGAGGTAGAGATATATAGATATAGATATAGATAGATAGATGGATGATTAGATATAGAAATTGTCATTTTCAGCTCTTCATGACACCGTTTGGAGTTTTCTTGGTCAATAGAGTAGTTTCTCATTTCTTTCTCCAGTTCATTTTATAGATAAGGAAATATAGCTATTAAGTGTCTGAGACTGGATTCAAACCCAGGAAAATGCATCTCCCTGACTCCAGTTCTGGCACTCTATGCACTATGGTGCCACCTAGCTGCCCTACAGCCTATACCCAGATAAGTAAATACAAGAAGATCTGAGGAAGTCTAGAGTACTAACAGCTGGTGGATCAGGGAAAGGTTCCCATAGCAGGTAGGCATCCTTGAGATAATTCTTGAAGAAAACCAAGGCTTCTAAAAGGCAGTGATGAGGAGGGAAAAATAGCAGAAGGCTTCACATGTGGCATACGTTGGGCACTAATCTAGTCCCTTTTTTGACTAGGAGCTCTTTCCTTATCTGGTTGCATTCAGTTTTACCTGGACATTTCATGGATTTGGAGCTGGAAGGGAGGAATTTTTAATATCATATAGCACAACCCTTTTATTTTACAGATGTGGTAATCATGCAGTGAGTTTAAATACTTGTTGGAGATCACAAGATAATTGTTGAGATTCAATTTGGGTAAAATCTTGTGTTCTCTCCATTATTTGGGACCCAACCTGTTCATCTACAAACAGAGGAATGAGAGATGGAGGGAAAGGGAAACAAGCATTTATAAAGTACCTGCTGTATGCCAGCCACTATGTTAAGCCCTTTGCAAATATTATCTTATTTGAACTTTTGTTACAAGTCAGGGTCAGATGAATACAGAGAACAAGCATTCATTCTCCCATGTTTTATGAATTGACTTGGACTTTTTTACATTTTTATTGTTGTTGTTGGGTCTTCGAGGAGGACCAATGACATCATAGGGTGATGTTTTTATTTGCTCATAAATTGTATTTAAGTGAGGCAGAGTTGCACAAAGTCATCAGCCTCACTCTCTTTTCCAGAGTCCAGTAGCAAAATAAAAGTCAAGATGATTTTTTATACTTTAGGAATAAAAAGGAGGTAGAACCAAGATGGTGGAAATTCAAACCCAGCATTCTTTTTACACTGCCATGTTGTCTCTCAGTAGGTAACTAGTTCAACTTCCCACCCATAGCAGGAATCTGCT
>JAJPUD010001809.1:0-85219 GCA_023553655.1 Myrmecobius fasciatus
TTTTTTTATTTCTGCATTTGTTGTGGGCTCCTGTGAATACTTTGCATCTTACAGATTTACAGTGGATAAAATAAAGGTAAATTTCCATCTGATCCCCATTTTTTCATTGCTGAATATTGAGGGGAGCAAGGGCAGGTACCCTTTTATTCTACTATGGGAGAAATCTAGATAAAATGTCTGTTGTTCAGTTGTGTCTGACTTTTGTGACTTCATATATTTTTAGGTTTTTTATGGCAAAGATGCTAGAGTAGTTTACCCTTTCCTTCTACCCTGCATTAAGGCAATTTAAGGTTAAATGGCTTGTCCCGGGATCACACAGTTAGTGAGTGTCTGAAGACACATTAGAACTCAGGTTTTCCTGACTCCAGGCCCAGAACTCTAGCTACTGAGCCACCCACCTGCCTAGCCAATACAATGCTTACCTGACCTTTATTATAAAGCTTTTTCCTTGAGAACACTGGGGAAAGACAATGGTCTAAAAAGAAAAACAGGCCCTTTGGGTAATTTCCTAGAACATAACCTGATTCCTCTGAACCTGGACCCTTTAGGGTCACAAGTCCCTGGAAATATAAGAATCAGGACAGGTAACAAATAGGATCAGAATTCAGGTCTAATTCCTAGTCATGTGGTCCATCTACCATAGCATAATTAGCAATTCACAGAGGAGTCCAAAGAGGCTGAACTGGTGTCTTCTGGGAAAGAATCTGGATCTGGAACTGAAGAAACCCTGGGGGAAGCAGGAGAAGGCCCAGCTGCCCCCCTTCCTTACAATTGGGCTTGTGTCAGAGCCGAGGTAAGAGCAAGCCTGACCTTCCCCCCACAGCAAGATGTTTTCTCCATTGGAAACTCAGTTTGCATCCAAAAGACAGCCGGGAATCCATGTGCTCGGGTCCTGAGCTCAGATCCTGCCAAGCAGAGGATAAGGTTATGCAGGCAGCCTCCAGCTCTTCTCCCCAAAGAGTGCTGGGAAAGGAATTCCCCAGCTGCCTGTCTTCCTTAGGCTGTAGACTCTGCTTCTTTTCAGAATAGCTCATATCCAGTGTCTTGGGGAGCTGGGGAGCTGGGGAATGGGGAAAGAAAGGGAAGAAAGGAGGAAAACAACAATTGAAAAATGACTACCACAGAGCCTTAGAGTATTTGAGCTGGAAATCAGAATGTCAGAGCTAGAAAGAACTCAGAGCATTGAATATAGAGGAGGCTGGGTAGTTCATATAAAGAACACTACCTCTGGAGAAAGAAGACCCGAGTTCAAATTCTCCTTTTCATGTTTACTACCCATACAACTTTGGAAAAATAACTTACAACTCCTTGGGTTTTGGTTCCCTCATATGTGAAATTAAGAGGCTGAAATAAATGACATCTTTCTGTAGGCTTTAGATCTGTGATTCTATGAATATTAGTGCTAAAAAGGGTCCTAGAATATAGGACGTGGACTATTAAAGATAAAGATACTTAAAACATAAAGCCTAGTTTGTTAATGCTGAGAATTTAGTAACGCAATTTTGAAGCCTGGAGAGATATAAAAGGTCTAATCCAATCTCCTCATTTCATAGAAAGGGAAACAGAGGGCCAGAACCAAGTCAAATCAGCAAACATTTATTAAGTACTTACTATGTGCTAGGCAATGTACTAAATACTGAAGATACAAAAAGCAAAAACAGAAAAAGTAAAAACATCCCCTACTGCCACAGAGCTCACAATCTAATGGAGGAGACAAGAGCAAATATTTGATTTATATTTTGATTGTGGAAGTAATAGGGAGCAAGTGGGGACAAGGTCAAAACATGCTTAAGCAAGATCAATCTGGCAGCTAAGTTGGAGAATTGACTGGAAAGGGAAGAGACCTGGGTGAAGGAGACCAACCAGCAAACTTTTGCCATAGTTCAGGTATGAGAGCCTGAATGAGAATCATGGTAGTACTGAAAATAAAAAGAAGGGGATGGGGTTTTTTGCCCCCATTTGATCTGATTTTTCTTGTGCAGCAACACAAAAATGGAAATGTGTTCAGAAGAATACACATTTAACCTATATTGGATTACTTGTTGTCTTGGGGGAAGAGAGGGAAAAAGATTTGTAACACAAGGTTTTGCAAAAATGAATGCTGAAAACCATCTTTCTATGTATTGGACAAAAATAAAATATTATTAAAAATTTAAAGAAAAGAGTAAGTGGGGAACATATTGAGAAGGCAGTCTAGATAGGACTTGGCAACAGAGGGGATGTAGGAGAAAGAGTGAAGAGACAAAAGTTTCAAGCCTGTGTAACCAGGACGTTAATAACAGGAAAGTTAGGAAGAGGGCAGGGTTTTCGGGGAAAGATCATGAATCAGTTTTAGACTTGTTGAGTTTTCTTGGGGAATAAGAGTTGAAAGGTGACTTTCCCAAAGTCCTAACAAAAGCCAGGGGAGAGCCAGGGTAAACACTCAGGTCCCTGATCCTAAACTTCTTCTATTGCATCACTCCTAGGTAGAACTTTTTTTAAAAAAGGAAAATTATGACCCTCTAGAAATAAAAACAGTTTATGTTTATAATCCCAATCTCAGACATCAAGGACAAGCTTGAGCAGGAACTGTGGAGCTGGAAAGGTTTTAAGGACATACCTAGTGATGAATTTTGTACCTCTTGTTCTGGCAGGAGCCTAGCCAAGCTACAAAGGTTTATCACTAGTTCAGCTTCAGGGTGATAAATCAAATAAGTCTTGAGTAACTCTCAAAATCAACGTACAAAATTATAGCGGGATCCCTGCTAATGGAGGCAGTAACCTGTTTCAGTGAAATCATGTCTTTTACTCAACTCTTTAAGTACACTCATCTCTTACCCATCTCTTTTGACTTCAATTTTCCTGTTTATAAAATGGGGAAGAGGAAAATTGAACTGCATTATTTCTAATAATCCTGCTTTTAGATTTTATGATTCAATGAGTTCATGATACTCACACATTTAAAAAAAGCCCAGACTATCATCTAATTTTAGAGATGAGTAAACTGAAAGCCAGAGATTCATGAGGACTTGTCTAGCTTATTCTATCAGTTAGTGCAGAGGCAAAATTAAAATCTCAGTCTCTTGGTTCTGGGGTATTACCCAGAAAAAGAAAAAAAAGTTACCACAGAGAACAACATAGACAGAGGGAGAGAGAGAGAAACAAAAAGCCCTCCCATCACCAAAGTTTATTATTTCAAGTTATGGGAGCTAGACACAGGTCAAGCAGAGAGTTAGCACAAATGGTCTGAGGGAGTGGGGATAAACTCAGTAGGAAGAGAGATGTTAACAAAGACATTCTAGAAACAGAGACAACAGCACAGAGATGGAAAATGACAAAGCAGCCAGAGGATCTCAAAAAATCTAGTTCAGAGGAAAAGCAGAGGACATGATGGGGAAATGGTATAAGTTTCAAACAGTAGGATGGTGCCAGACAGTGAAGAAATTGGATTATCAGGGAATATCTGAATTTTCTTCAGTAGATGATAGGTAATGTATTGAAAAGAGCAGCTAGGGCCTGCTGTCAGAAAGTCCTGAGTTTAAAACCAACCTCAGATATTTTTTAGCTGTGTGACCCTGGGCAAGTCACTTAATGCTGTTTGTCTCAGTTTCCTAATCTGTGAAATGAACTGGATAAGGAAATGACAAACCTCTCCAGAATCCTTGCCAAGAAAACTCCAAATGGGATCACAGTTAGACACAAGTGATAGAGAACAAAAATCTACCAAAAGGGTTGAGCAAAGGAATAATACGTGGTCAAAGCTAAGCATAAGGAGGACATCTGAAAGATGATTCACAGGAAGAGAAAGAGAAGCAGGATGAGGAAAAACATTTAGGACACTATTGAAATCATCCAGGTAATGATGAAGGTTTGACCTGGGGCTCACAGGCTCAGGAGATGGAAGCTTAAAGTGGCAAAGGACTTCTAAGACCAACTATTCAAGTCCAGCAATTTTATAGATGAGGAAACTTAGAGAAATTAAGCGTTTTGCCCATGATTATCAAAGTCTTGCCAGAGAAATGAGTCAAACTCAGCTCCTCTGACTTCCAGTTTCTCTAGTGCACCATACCACAATAGCTAATTCTTTCTCTTTTCCAATGGGGGAAATGAAAATCAAGACTAAATTTGTTTGGAAGTTTTATGTCACAGCTTCTAGATTTGAACTCAGAACCTCCCCTCCTTGTTTGCTCCATCAATGAATCCTCTTACCCAAAGATTCCTTTTTCTTTTTTGCAGCTCAGGGCTGAACTAATCACACTATTCTTCACTCCTCACCTGTCCCCAGCTCTGATTTTGAATGGGTAGCAGGAGGAGAAGGGAACACTAGAACCAACTCCCTCTCTAATTTCTCATGGACAGAGAAGCAGGCAGGGCATGATGGAGGAACCAGTTTGAATTCACTGATTTCCTGGTTCTAACCTATGCTGAATAGATGAGCCTATGTTTCCAACCCTGGTCACACAGCAAGTCAGTGGCAGAGCTGAAACTTGGAGCTAGGACTACCGATCCCTAATAGGAAAAAACGGAACAATTCAGTTGGGCACTGAAGAAATTGGAAAATGCCCACCTAGAGAGATTTTAATGCCACAGACAGGAGATCTGTCAGGGCACTCATGGGTCCCTTGAGACTTTTTAGTTACCCCTGATGTCTTCCCTTCTCTAGGAAGTCTTTCCTGACCAACCCCAATCCTCAAGGATTTACCTTAACTCCACTTGTCTAAATAGCCTAACTAGCACCTTATTATTCTCTAATGACAGAATTGGGAGGACCCTTAGGACATAGAATGTTGGAGTTGAAAGGGAACTCAGTATGAAGAGCACAGAATGGTACATAGAATGTTACAACTGAAAGTGGCCTTAGAATTTATGATATACATCCCCAGTACAATACACTATGACCAAGTAGTATTTATACCAGGAATGTAGGGGGTTCAATATTAGGAAAACTATCAGCATAATCAATTATATTAATAACCAAATTAACAAAAACCATATGATTATTTCAATAGATGAAGAAAAAGATAGAAAATTTTGACTATATTAAGTTAAAAAGTTTTTGTACAAACAAAACCAATGCAGTCAAGATTAGGAGGGAAGTAATAAATTGGGAAATCGTCTTTACATTTAAGGGTTGTGAAAAAGGCCTCATTTCTAAAATATATAAAGAATTGTCTGATATTTATAAGAATCCAAGCCATTCTCCAATCAATAAATGGTCAAAGGATATGAACAGACAGTTTTCAGATGATGAAATTAAAACCATTTCTAGTCATATGAAAAGGCGCTCCAAATCACTATTGATCAGAGAAATGCAAATTAAGACAACTCTGAGGTACCACTACACACCTGTCAGATTAGCTAAGATGATAGGAAAAGATAATGACGAATGTTGGAGAGGATGTGGGAAAACTGGGACACTGATGCATTGTTGGTGGAACTGTGAACGGATCCAGCCATTCTGGAGAGCAGTTTGGAGCTATGCTCAAAAAGTTATCAAACTGTGCATACCCTTTGACCCAGCAGTGTTTCTATTGGGCTTATATCCCAAAGAGATCATAAAGGAAGGAAAGGGCCCCACCTGTGCAAGAATGTTTGTGGCAGCCCTTTTTATAGTGGCAAGAAACGGGAAACTGAATGGATGCCCATCAATTGGAGAGTGGCTGAATAAATTATGGTATATGAATGTTATGGAATATTATTGTTCTGTAGGAAACAACCAGCAGGATGATTTCAGAGAGGCCTGGAGAGACCTGCATGGACTGATGCTGTGTAAATGAGCAGAACCAGGAGATCATTATACACAGCAACAAGACTATATGATGATCAATTCTGATGGACATGGCTCTCTTCAACAATGAAATGTTTCAAACCAGTTCCAATTGTTCAGTGAAGAAAGCCATATACACCCAGAGAGAGGGATGTGAAATGTGGACCACAACATAACATTTTCATGCTCTCTATTGATGTTTGCTTGCATTGTGTTTCTTTTCTCTGATTTTTTTTCTTGCAGATACGATTTTTCTTGCACAAAAATGATAAGTGTGAAAATATGTATACATATATTCGATTTGTCAAGTATTTTAAGATAATTAACATGTAGTGGATATCCTGCAACCTAGGGGAGGGGTGGGGACTAGGGGGTAAAATTTTGTAACAGAAAGCTTTGTAAGGGTTAATGTTGAGGAATTACCCATGAATGTGTTTTGCAAATAAAAAGTTTTAATAAAAAAAATAGAACTTCTAACATAGAATGTTAGCTTTGGGAAGGTCCTTAGAACGTCAAATGTCAGAGAACATTATTTAGGCAACAAGTGAGTTAGATTAAATTGATCCTTGAGAGATGAAGTTAGTCAGAAAAGGCTTCCCAGAAGAAACGAGTTGGGACATTAAGGATGATCAAGAATTCCTAGAAAAGGACGTGTGAACCCATCCCCTACAGAGATCTTTGTCAGAGGACCTTAGAGGGAACTTGAGAACTTAGAACTTGGAATTTCAGAGCTAAAATGGACCTCAGCACATGAAGAATAAATGCTTGTTGAACTGAATTTAATTATGATTAACACTCATAAGAACATTGAAATTATTAGAGCTGAAGGGATTGTGGAAGGAAAAGGGAGGGAAAGAGGTAACATGGTGTAGCAGAAAGAACCCAGAGACCCTGGGTTCAAAGTTTACCTCAGATATTTATTATGACTTTATGGAAGTCATTTAATCTCATTTAACCTCTTATTTTCCTCATCTGTAAAACAAAGGAATAGGGAGTAGATTAAGTGATCTCTGAGGACCCTCCTAAAGCTACATCTATGAGCTTAGAATATAGAACGTAGAATTTTAAAACTGAAAGGGATCTTGGACTTTATTCCAATTCCATCAATTTTCAGTTAAGGAAACAGAGGCAGAAAAAGAATATTTGTCCAAGGTCACACATAAATGTCATCTGTAACTTCAACCAGGTCTTTTGCCTCTCAGGTCAATGCTTTTGTCTGTCTCTAGTCCTTGGGAGGAGAAGGAGAAAGAGAGAGTTTGGAGGGAAGATTGCCAATCCGTTTCCCCAGTTGGCTTAGGAGGGGATCCCTTGTCTTAGCTATGCCTGGGGGCTCTGACTCCATAAAAAGGAGAATCTACTATATCTCCCTGCCTTTCCTCCAAAACCCCATTTCCCGCTCCTCCTTCTGGTCTCACAGATGTGTCTGGCCTCACGCCTGGGCCAGAGCTGAGTATGTTGCAATCCATACACGGCTCCCCTACTGTCCCTCCCTGCCCTTGGACCTCAGCTGGACACAGACAGCCTGTGGAGTGGGGCTCCTGCAGGGCTTGAAGTCAGGCCAAAGCCTGGGGGGGCCCAGCAGAGAAGGAGGAAATGGGGGGGAGAAATTCCAGTCCTGGGCCCCAGTCTGACCAGACCATGTCTGGCCTCCACCAAAGCTCTGATAGCTGACCACATTGGACCAGTCATGTAGCAGCCCGCCCGCCAGGGTCAAAGCGAGTGAAAAAACTCAGCATGGCCGCCAAGGGATGGCTTGCTCCATATGCTTCCAATTGGAGCTGCTCTTTGGGCCTGTGGTCTGCTTCTTGGGTCACACCCTTTACGCCACTATGGATGTGGGGGGCCCCAGGATGAGTCCCCTGGCATGTGTCTCAGCTTCCAGGCCAGGGATTGTCAAGACAAATGGTTCCTGCTTCTCCTCCCTGCTCTTCATTCTCATTTAGAGGGGCACAGCCTGAAATGACACACAGTCCTGGAGTATACCATTAAACTTAGGCAAATTACCTCCCTCCCCGGGCCTCAATGTCCCCCTCAGTAAAAGGAGATCGTTGGACCTACAGTTTCTATGGCACTCTCCATCTATGCCATTCATGTTTTTAGAGATTCAACATCTGCCATGCCTTCTGACTCAAGCTTTCTGTCACAAGTTCCTTTCCAACTTTTACATTGGAGGTTTTGACCCCTCCCTGTCCTAATGTCCTGTCTTCTCTGTTCTAAAGTTCTTCAAGCTCTGTCCTCCATGTTTCTAATTTTTTCCATCCTTGGAGTATCAGAAGTCAACAGGTGCTTAGAAATCTATAGGGGGGAAATGTGCCAAGTGGTATTTCACCTGCTATTAGAGAAATAAGAAGAAATCAGGGAGGGAAAAAATTGGATTTCCCCAGGAAATAGACCTGGTCTCTGAGGTCACAGCCAAATAACCAAGTTTCTGACATAAAATAGGGACAACTCTTCATTATCCACAAGTGGATTATCTAAAGAGCAATGAGAGAATGGGTGGATGAGAACAATTTGTTCCATAGCCATGAAAGTTCTGAAGCACATGCTGTGGAATGTTATGGGCTTGGTCAGACATCAAAGAGGTCAAGGTCACCCACTGTATCCTGGGCCAAAGCCATCCTGACTTTTATCCTGCCGTTGGATATCATCCTGACTTCTGTCCTGTTGGAGAAGAGAATGAGCCTCCTGATTTTGTGTAATTCTGCCTCCCTTAAATCCAATTTATATACAAGTCAAGATGTCAATAGTGATACCATTGATGGTCTTGAAAAACAAAGGTCAATGGAGCAGTTAGATGGTACAGTGAATAGAGCACCCACTCAGGAGGACCTGAGTTCAAATCCTGCCTCAAACATGAAAAACTTTTTATTATTATTATTAATAATAATACTTTTTATTTGCAAATCATATGTATGGATAATTCCTAAACATTAACCCTTACAAAGCTTTCTGTTACAAATTTCCCCCCCTACTCCCCACCCCTCCCCTAGATAGCAGGATATCCACTACATGATAATTATGTTAGAATATTTAAATCGAATATATGTATAGTTATTGCCACACATCATTTTTTTGTTCAGGAGAAATCGTATCTATAAGAGAGAATAATCCGATAAAGGAAATACAATGCAAGCAAACATCAATAGAGAACATGAAAATGCTATGTTGTGGTCCACATTTCGCATTCCTTTCTCTGGGTGTATATGGCCTTCTTCACTGAACAATTGTAATTGGTTTGAAGCATTTCATTGTTGAAGAGAGCCATGTCCATCAGAACTGATCCTCATATAGTACTGTTGTCAAACATGTAAAACTTACTAGCTGTGTGACACTGGGCAAGTCACTTAAGTCCCAAACTGCTTTGCCAAAAAGAAAGAAAAGAAGAGAAGAGAAGAGAAGAGAAGAGAAGAGAAGAGAAGAGAAGAGAAGAGAAGAGAAGAGAAGAGAAGAGAAGAGAAGAGAAAGGAAAGAAAGGAAAGAAAGAAGGAAAGAGAGAGAGAAAGAGAGGAAGAGAGGAGGAAAGAAAAGAAGACACAGAGAGAGAGATGGAGAGAGGGAGGGAGGGAGAGAGGGTGGGAAGAAGTTAAGGAAAGAAGGAAGAAAAGGAGGAAGGGAGAAAGTTAAGGAAAGGAGAGAGGAAAGTAGGAAGCTCAGGTCTCCTGACTCACCCTCCAGAGAGAGATGTTTACCCAGTCAAACTCCAGGGTCATCAGCAAAGGATACACACTCATTTTAATATCTACCTAAGCAAACTGTCCTTAGGAAAGTCACTTTCATTACAATATCATTCTAATCAGTCTCCTCTGCCCTTCCAGTTCAGCCTGCACATGCTGCCAAGGCCATCTGATCCTCACGCCAATCCCATCCCTCTTTTGCCCCCAACCTTTGAATGGTTCTCCAGGGCCTGCACTGCCAAAAACACGAACCTAGCATAGCCGCCTTTGCCTTCTTCTCTCCTACTGTATACACTGCTCTTCAGCTTTTACCTGCTACTTGCCATCTCCTTAACACAGCTCCCACTTCACCCCTTCCATGTTTTTACTCACACTGTTCTGCTTATGCTTTTTTTTTGGCTGAGGTAATTGGGGTTAAGTGACTTGCCCAGGGTCACACAGCTAGGGAATGTTAAGTGTCTGAGACCAGATTTGAACTCAGGTCCTCCTGACTTCAGGGCTGGTGCTCTATCCACTGTGCTACCTAGCTACCCCTGGACTTTTCTCTGTGTTTATGTAATTCTCTGCCATTATCCAAGACTTTGCTCCAATTCTACCTCTTGCAGGAAGTCTTCCCTTTTTTGCCCAGACAGATATATCTCCCTCATCTAATTTTACATTACTTTTTTACTTTTCAAGCATAATATATACAATTTTAATTTGTAGTAGACTAAGCTCTGAGACTTACTGATTTCTGTAGGCTCCTCCCTTGATAGCCAGCACAACATCTTTCAAATAAATGCTTAATAAATAAATGTTTGTTGAAGGAATGTTGAATAATATAACCCACTGTCCAACAGAAAGAAATCATTTTATGTTCTCTCTGTCACGGTTCCTCTCCACAGAACCGAATGTTACTAATGGAGTGAGCACAGCCCCATGATGAACTCATTTGTGGTGAGGATGGTTTGCTTTCCTGCATGATGTAACATAAAGCAAGGAACTCAGAGTGAGGAAAACCTGGACTCAAAATACCACCTCACGCACATACTATGAGTATGACACTGAATAAGTCATTTACCTTCTCTTTGCCTTAATTTCCTCATCTGTAAAATCTGTAAAATCATCTATCCTTCAGATTCCTTCCAATTCTAAATATATGACTCTCCATTGTCTCATTTTTGCTACTAGCATCTGATAGGTGATAGACTGTAATTCTTTGACCATAGTTGCAGGTTGATTATTGGCCGCATGCCCTAGATAGAAAGCAAGGAAGGAAAGAAGCGTGCAGACCCTGGTAGATACTATTAAGATTCCTACTTTACAGTTGAGGAAACTGAGACAAATGTTATATGACTTGACCAGGGTTTGAGCTCAGGTTTTTTGAGTCTACCCCCAGCTATCTGTCCCCTGTGCCATCAACAGCTTCTAAGGAAAAGTTAGAGAAGCAAGTGTCTTTTGTAATCCCTGTCCAAAAAGGCTTTGTAAGTATTTTTAAAGGTTTTAATATTACTTAACTAGGGTTCCCTTTAACGGGACATCAGAACAAGGATTTGAACAACAGGTAGAAAGTCAACAGACAAAGACAGGAATGTGGGAAGAATAGCATGAGTTCCATGCGTGGCAGCAGGAAAGAGGGAGACCCACTCGGGAAGAAAAAACCCAGACCATGTTGGTGAAAGACTGTAGACTTCAGGACACTCACTGTCCATTTCACATGGGATTAAGCCATATGGACAAAACAAGGAGATGGTTGGGCTATAGCACTGATAGTTATGAATAGTAGTAATAATGGTAGCTCACCTTTCTATATAGTCAGGAAGTCAACAAGCATTTGTTAACTGCCTACTGTGTACTTGGCACTCTATTAAGGCATGGGGATAAAAGGAAAGCAAAAATGTGGTCCCTGGGGCAGCTAGGTGGCGCAGTGGTCAGAGCACCAGCCCTGAAGTCAGGAGGCCCTGAGTTCAAATCTGGTCTCAGACACTTCCTAGCTGTGTGACCCTGGGCAAGTCACTTAACCCCAATTGCCTCAGCAAAAAGCAAAAAAAAAAAAAAAAAATGTGGTCCCTGACCTCAAGGAGCCAACATGTAAAGAACTCTGTAGATGATAAGCTATGCACAGTATAAATGGAAGGTCATCTCAGAGCAGAGGAGAGCTCAGTCACATTGAGATGGATGACTTCTCTAGTTCTCTGACTGACCCCCCCTACTCTGGTTGCTAGATTTCTCTCTACCTATTCCTTTGCTTCCCTCATTCTTTTCCTTCCTTCAACCACCACCTCCTTAACTTAGCACAGAAAGAAATTAATGCATAATTTAAATGAATCATTTCTAACATCTATGTCTTCTGCAACTTTCCTTGGAGATAGCTAACACAAGCAGCACTGTGGTTACTTTTCAGAGATGGCAGCTAAGACTCACAGTGGTATGGCAACGAGGAAATTGCAGAGCCACATCTAGAACTCTGGGCTTCTATTTCCCAGATGAGTGTTCTAGCTATCACAGAATGCTGCCTAGTTTCCATTCCAGCTCTAGAACAAAAGTAAAAACCATGGGTTCCATTCTTCCCTCCTCTGGCTAGGACTGTCAAGAGCCGGGAAGTAAGCTATACAGAGTTCACTGAACCTAGGAGAAGGTTTGGTGTAAGCTAGGTCTAGGGAAGGGTTTTGCCGCCAGGGCTCTGGACAGGTATCAGACAGATGCTAGAATAATTTTCTGCCTCCAGGAGAGGAATTTGAGAAAACGCTGGATGGACCTGCATTGCCAAGTGGGCAAAATTTTAATCTACGGGGAAGGATAAGGGCAATCAGGCCCTTAGCCATTTGGACTTAATGTCTTCTTTGTGCATAACCTCAAGTTAATAAGGTCAGCTCTATATGGAGGAAAAACTGCATGAGCTGTGATTTGAGGGATGATGGAAAATTCTAGGTCCCCAAAACTTCCTTTTCAGGTTTAAAATTCTGCCATAGAGCTTTGTGTCTTTGGGTTCAGGCAATTGAATCTCCAAGAAACTCCCAGTTGAGAAATCAAATATCCTTGGTCAAGTTAATTTTTTATTTTTTATTAATTTTTAATTTTTTATTAAAGCTTTTTATTTGTATAACATATGTATGGGTAGTTCCCCAGCATTGATCTTTACAAAGCTTTCCATTACAAATTTTACCCCCAGTCCCCTCCCCTCCCCTAGATGGCAGGAAGTCCACTACATGTTAATAATGTTGAAATACTTGACAAGCTGTGCAAGAAAAATCCTATCTACAAGAAAAAAAGACCAGAGAAAGGCAACACAATGCAAGCAAACATCAATAGAGATCGTGAAAATGTTACGTTGTGGTCCATATTTCATATCCCTCTCTCTGGGTGTATATGGTCTTCTTCAGTGAACAATTGGAAATGGTTTGAGACAATTCTTTGTTGCAGAGAGCCATGTCCATCAGAATTGATCATCATGTAATACTGTTGTTGCTGTGTATGATGATCTCCTGGTTCTGCTCGTTTCACTCAGCATCAGTTCATGCAAGTCCAGGCCTCTCTGAAATCCTGTTGGTCGTTTCTTACAGAGCAATAATATTCCATAACATTCATATACCATAATTTATTCAGCCATCCATTCAGTTTCCAGTTTCTAGCCACTACAAAAAGGGCTGCCACAAACATTCTTGCACATGTGGGTCCCTTTCCCTCCTCTAAGATCTCTTTGGGATATAGGCCCAATAGAAACACTGCTGGGTCAAAGGGTATGCACAGTTTGATAACTTTTTGAGCATAGCTCCAAATTGCTCTCCAGAATGGTTGGATCATAGTTCCACCAACAATGTATTCGCCTTGGTCAAGTTAAGAGGTCATCATTAACATCCAGAGCATGAGATAATTTGCCAACTGATAAGATTAGAGTTCTAAGACTAAAAGGAACTTCAGGAGCCATTTAGTTCAAACCCTTCATTTTTATAGATGAGGAAACTGAGGCCCAGAGAGGTGAACTCTTTTGTCCAGTGTCACACAGTGGCTAGGCATCAAAGGTGAGATTTGAATTCAGACTTGGACTTGGACTACAAAGCTAAGGCTTTTTCTACTATGGCTCCTATTCAAACCAGTCTCCATGAAAAACAGAGCTAAGGGCTCTGAGTGAATCAACAGAAAAGGACAGCAGTAAAGAGGAAAATTCTTAAAGATGCCTTACCTGAGGCAGGTGAGCTCTACTGAGATATTGTAGGTTAGAGTGTGGCTTGATCCCTCCTATGCACTTAAATTTAAATTTATTATAGTTTGTTATAATTATGCACACATAACCCTATCCTATAAAATCCAATGGTTCCTGGGAAATCATCTTTACATTTAAGGGTTCTGATAAAGATCTCGTCTCTAAAATATATAGAGAATTGTCTCATATTTATAAGAATTCAAGCCATTCTCCAATCGATAAATGGTCAAAGGATATGAACAGACAATTTTCAGAGGATGAAATTAAAACCATCTCTAGTCATATGAAAAGTTGCTCCAAATCACTATTGATCCGAGAAATGCAAATTAAGACAACTCTGAGGTACCACTACACACCTGTCAGATTGGCTAAAATGACAGGAAAAGATAATGATGAATGTTGGAGGGGATGTGGGAAGGCTGGGACACTGATACATTGTTGGTGGAACTGTGAACGGATCCAGCCATTCTGGAGAGCAATTTGGAACTATGCTCAAAAAGTTATCAAACTGTGCATACCCTTTGATCCAGCAGCATTTCTATTGGGCTTATATCCCAAAGAAATCATAAAGGAAGGAAAGGGCCCCACACGTGCAAGATTGTTTGTGGCAGCCCTTTTTGTAGTGGCTAGAAACTGGAAACTGAATAGATGCCCATCAATTGGAGAGTGGCTGAATAAATTATGGTATATGAATGTTATGGAATATTATTGCTCTGTAAGAAACGACCGGGAGAATGATTTCAGAGAGGCCTGGAGAGACTTGCATGAACTGATGGTGAGTGAAATGAGCAGAACTAGGAGATCATTATACATGGCAACAACAAGACTATATGATGATCAATTCTGATGGACATGGCTCTCTTCAACAAGGAAATGTTTCAAACCACTTCCAATTGTTCACTGAAGAAAGCCATATACACCCAGAGAGAGGGATGTGAAATGTGGACCACAACATAACATTTTCATGCTCTCAATTGAAGTTTGCTTGCATTGTGTTTCCTTTATCTGATTTTTCTTTCTTGTAGATATTTGTCTTGCACAACAATGATAAGTGGGGAAATATGTATACATATATTCGATTTGTCAAGTATTTTAACATAATTAACATGTAGTGGATATCCTGCCATCTAGGGGAGGGTTGGGGACTAGGGAGGAAAAATTTGTAACAGAAAGCTTTGTAAGGGTTAATGTTGAAGAATTACCCATACATGTGTTTTGCAAATAAAAAAAAAAGAGAGAGAGAAGAAAAAAAAATCCAGTGGTTCCCTATTATCCCCAGTAACACCTACAAAATTCTGTTTGGTATTCAAAGCCCTTCATAACCTAACCCCCCTACTACAATTCCAATCTCCTTTTTATACCTTACTCTTCAACACTGACTCTTCTTCTGCCACTCTTCAGTGGCACTTTCTCCCTCCGTCTCTCAGCCCTAAGCATTCCTTTTGGCTGACCCCCATACCTGAAATGCTTTCCCTCTTCATCTAGGACTGCTGACTTCCCTGGCTTCCTTTAAATTCCATCTTCTACAGGAAGCCTTCCCCAACCCCTCTTAATTCCAGTGCTTTCCTTCTGTTATTTTTTCTATCCTGGTTACATGTTTCTTTTTTGTTTGCACTTGTCTCCTCCATTAGATTGTAAGCTCCATGAGGGCAGGGATTGACTTTTGCTTCCTTTTTTAAATAAGAGCTTTTTATTATCAAAATATATGCAAAGATAGTTTTCAACATTCACCCTTGCAAAATCTTGTGTGCCAGATTTTTCTCCCTCCCTTTCCTCTACTCCTTCCCCTAGGCAGCAAGCAATCCAATATATCTTAAACATGTACAATTCTTCTTGCATATTTCTACATTTATCATGATGCACAAGAAAAATAAGCTTAACAAGGAAAAAATAAGAAAGAAAACAAAAAGCAAGCAAACAACAAAAAAGTAAAAATACTATGTTATGATTCATATTCAGTCGCAACAAACCTCTTTCTGAATTTTTGCCTTTTTTGTATCCCCAACACTTAGCACAGTGCCTGGAAAATAGTAAGCACTTAATAAATGTTTATTGATTAATATGTATACAAATAATCATATTATTTAATACATAACATAGTGCCATAATTATATATAATATAGTTATATATCTATACATATAGATACATGTATGTGTGTATATGTATTGCCTATATATAAACACACATACACTTAGTTTGTAAGTGGCTTGAGCATTGGGACTAGGTCTTTTTTGTTTGTTTGTTTAATCTTTGTTTCCCCAGTGCAGCAAAAAGGATACTAATCCTACTAGTCTTTGTTAAACCACATTGATGCTAATTAGAATTCTGATAATTGTGGATGGTGGAGGCAGGATGGGAGGATGTGGATTGAGGGACAGAATCAAAAAGGAATCCTAGATTCCAGAAGACCCATGATGAAAAATGTAATCCACTTCCTGACCGAGAGGTGATGCAAATATGCAAAACGAGACACACATTTTTGGACGTGGCCAATGTGGGAATTTGTCTTGCTTGACTATGCATATTTGTTATGAGAATCTTGTTTCTCTCTCTTTTTTTCTAATGGGAGAACAAGAAAATAAATCCTTATTAATTGAAATAAAATGTAATTGGGAAGGAATAAAGGAACTATAGATGTCAAAGCTGGAAGTCAATTCCTTCCTTTTACAGATGGGGAAACTGAGTTCTGGGCAATAATAATGAGTGAAGGAGAGTAAATAACACAAATTTCTCTATTCCTTTAAGGTACTTTCCTCTCAACAATCATGGAGGTTGGTAGGATTACTATTCTTACCCTAAGTCTACAGATAAGGAAAGTGAGACTGAGTAGTCAAGTTTTGAAATTAGATCACCCAGTGCCAAATCCAGTGTTCTTTATGCTACATCAGACTTAAGATTGAGAGATTTCTGGAGAATTAATTCTAGTGCTGGCCTTGCCATTAAGTCATGGCATGATCAATCAATAAACCAATAAATATTTATTAAGTACTTACTGTATGCTTGACACTATAGTAGCCACCAGTGTTGGACAAGTCATCTCACCTCCCCAGACTTATTTCTTGTTCAGTAAGATGGGGGGATTGGTCTAGATGATCTTTATATTTCCTTCCCAAATCAAGTTTTGATTCTATCTTTTGTCTTTAGGGTGGGCAGTAAAAGACTGAGCAGTGGGGGGAGGAGAGGAGATTTGGGATGGGGGGGGTCTGAAATTGCATTTTTCTGTGTAAGACAGGCCTTCAGTTTGAGCTATTGAATTTCCTGCAGGCTGAGCTGTGTCTTCCCCTATCCATGGCCTTTTTCTTGATGGGGAGCAGATGCACAGATGGTCTCATTCACTCCTCATGTGGCCTGGGAGGACTCTGGGCCCAGACCTCTCCAAGGGGAATTCTCCCGGAGAAGAGACTTGCACGAGCAAGCCCGTGGTCCAGGCTGAGGCTCTGCCGGGCTGTTTCCATTAGGGTAATAATGTGTTCCCGAGTTTGGTTTCAAGGACTCTTTCCAATGCTTTGGGAGGGGTGATGGTTTTCAGATGAGTTTAGAGCTGTTTTTTAACCTTACGTGACTCCCATCGGGGCAGGGAGAGATCGTAAGACGTTTGCAAAGGCCAGTGTTTATGCTTCTCTCCTCTGTGCAGAAGGCCACGCCACAGACCATGGATAGGGATGTATTAGTCTCACTTGGGGCCTTTTCTCAACAACAGATTTTGCTAAGGTCAGAGGTACAGAGTCTAGGGTGGCAAGCCTGTTCCACCGATTCTCCTTCTTAGTGCTGAAAGAGACCTTTGGACAGGGAATGTCAGAGCAGGGAGAGAGCTGAGAGCATCCACCAGAGAATGTCTGAGCTGGGAGGAACAATGAAATATATAATAGGCAAGCTGGGAGGGGCCCTGGAGGTCCTCTCATCAAACTGCTCCATTTTATATTGGAGGAAATGATTTGTCTGGGATCACACTCTAGTTAGTGACAGAATCTGTTGGACGGAATCCAATCTGTTTTCTAATGTAGGGCTCACTTCACATGGGGAATCTGTAGCAAGAATACATGCTGCCTCCCCTGTAATTCTGATCCTCTCTGATCTGGAAATCAGTCTGAAATAGACCTCAGTAGTGGTCTAAGGGCAGTAGGGAAGGAAGGCCCACTCACTCAGTCTCAGATCTCTTGGGTACCACTGGAAATTCCCATCTTCATATCATATGAACTCTTTGTCTTCTGTCCATGGCCTTCTATTTCTAGCTCTCTCTGCTACAGCCCTTTGTGCATTCTGCCTTCTATTATAGTTCTCCATAGTACTATCTTATCTCCTAAATGGAAGGACTGCTGGATTTGGAGTCCCATACCTGTGTATAGAGTCTGGCTCTGCTCCTGACTACCTTGGTGACCTGAGTGCTCTAATTACCTCTCCTCTGTGGGTCTCCAGTTTCTCCTCTATAAAATGAACTAATTGGATTAGATAACTTCAAATGACTTTCCACCTCTAAATCTATCATCTGCTAGAGTGTAAGCTCTATAAGGGCCACTACTTTTACTTTACTTATATCCCCAAGCCTCTTAACTCTTATCACTCTGTGAAGTATAGGACGATGCATACAGCAGTCTGTTAATAAATGTTGATAGTGAAAAAAACAAAAAAAGTCAAAAAATGTCTGGCTTTCCCACTGACTGGCTCTGTATCCATGAGCCTCTGGACCTCACTTTTACCCTGTATAAAATCAGAGGAATGAATGATCTCAGTGATTTATTCCAGTCTTGATAGTCTAAGTTTATTTTACAGGCTAAAATGACTCAATGTGAGTTAATACATTAGAGTTGGTTGCTTTCTGGCATCAAACTGAGAAAAGCAATTAAAGGGATTGGATTTTGAGATAATTTAAGTAAACTAACATTGAAGGAACATGACAGGTTTGGAAGAGGACCCTCTCATTGAGAGAACAGGAATATGAAGTTGATTTAGGACCCAACACTGAAAGGATTGAGGTAGAAGACTTTGAGGTAATTTGGGGGCCTGGCACTAAGGAAATAAGAGATTCAGGAGATTCAGTACAGAAGCTTGATGAGGATACTCTTTGGGCAGAATTGCCTCAGTAATGAAGAGACCTGGATGGTTCCCCTGCCATGTGTTCCATTTGTTCCCATGGTTAGAGAACTTGGTCTAAGGGGGTCTTCAGGACTTTATGGGAAAGAAAAAGTCAGCTCACCTATGAGGGCTTTTAGACATACACATAGGTTGGTCTTAGAAGTCAGGGAGTCCCAGGAAGGAGATCACAAGTATAAGAAGAAAAACAAAAGAAGTCTTAGTCACCATATCTTCACTGATTTGAGGACTTCCAGCCTCAGGGGTAAGGCATGCCCTTAAGTAAGTATGATAGAAAAGAAGAACAAGGCTAAATAAAGTAGGACAGATGGTGACAGCAACTCCTCCTATCCCAACGCAGGCCCTCATTGCCTTTCTGAAGCACTATTATAACAGCCTGTTAATTGATTTCTCTGCTTCCAAACTAACCCTTTTCCAATGCATCCTCTACCAAGCTGCCAAAATAACTTTCCTAAGGTGCGGGTCTGATCATGTCACTCCTTTGCTCAAAAGCCTTCAAGGCTTCCTGGGTAGGATGTAAACTTTTCAACAAGCTACTTCATAATCCAATTCCTATTCATTTTTGCTGACATTTCTTACTATTCTCTTTCACGAACTTTGTTCCAACTAAACTCAGCCACTTACTCTTCTCTAGTCTGTTATTAGTATTTTCTGTCTCTGTATTTTTGCACAGGCCAACCCCTTTGTCAGTAAGGCACCCTTTTCTAGGACTTGGATTGACAAATTAGCAAATTCCTAGAACTTATTACTAAAGGGATGATAGGTGAAGTTTTAGAAAAGGCACAAGTCAGTATGGCTTCACCAAGAACAAGATATATACCACATGCCACAAGAAAGACAAAGAGAGAAACAAAGGCAAGATGAATACCCAACTATGATTAACAGTGCTCTGTGTGGCCAAGAGCTGGAAACAAAATAAATATCCATCAATTGGGAAATGGCTAAAAATATTGTGGTATATGAATTCACTATAACAGTATTGCACAGTAAGAAATTATAAGCATGAAGAATTCAGAGAAATATAGAAAAATTAGTGTGAACTGATGCAGAAAAAGAGGACCAAAAGAACAATATATACAATGTCTAAAACAGTGTAAATGAAACAATCTCTAAAAGGAAGTTTAGCTCAGAGTTTTTGAAAAACCAATGAAGGTTTGGAAAATACATAATGAGACTTACATCCCTCTTCACAGCTGAGAAGTTGGGGAGAAAAAATTATATAGCTTGTTAACTGTGGTCCCTTTGTAAGATGTACAGTAGATCAAACACTGGGCCTAGAATCAGGAAGACTCATATTCTTGTGCTCAATTCTGCCCTGAGATACTTACTAGGTATGTCACCCTGGGCTAGTCATCTGTAAAATGAATGGGAGAAGGAAGTGACAATCCACTCCACTATCTTTCCCAAGAAAACCTCAAATGGAGTCATGAAGATTGGGACACAACTGAAAAATGACTAAACATATTTTTAGAAGGGTCTTGGACAAAGGCGTATTTTACCATCAGTGTGGTAGCTGACCTGAATGCCATATTCATCTTCACTGAAAGCATTTAACAATATGGCTAAAAACATCATGCAAAAAAAAAATATGGAAGTAAGCACACTACCTCTAACTTGTTTCAATCATTGTTGAGGTGAGACTAAAAACCTGAAATATAACTAGGGATAAATGCAGCATCTCATGCTTGGATTAAAAAAATAGCTTCATAAGAACAAGCTAGGCTAAAATTCAACTGAAAAATATCTGTGAATTTTAAAGAACCATGTTCAATGTGAACCAAGAGGTAGTTATGACAATCAAAAAAAGCAAATGTGGTCTTGGACTACCTTAAGAAAGGCACAGTATTCAGAACAAGGAAGCCAGGTCCCACTTAACTAGTCCTGGTCAAATCCTATCTGAAGCATTATGATCAGTTTTGACTCTACACCTCCCACTTCCACCCCACCACATTTTAAAGATATCGATAAGCTCCAGAGGAGGGCTAAGGATGGGAAAGATCTTGCCATAGGAGGCAAGAACTGGTTGAGCAAATAGGATGATTAGCCTAAAGAAATACAAATTTATTGAGAATATGGTAGTTGTCTTGAAATAATAATGTGACATTTATCTCACATTTTAAAGTTTTCAAAATGACTTGCATTTATTATCTCATTTGATCCTCACATCAACCCTGTAAGATTGAATCTATTAATTATCCACATTTTATAGTGAACTTCAGAGGGGTTAAGTGACTTATCTGTGGCCACAATGCCAGTGTCACAGGGGAGATTTGAACACTGATATTCCTGATCACATCTAACATATTCTCTGCTATACCATGCTGCCATATTTAAAAAGCTGTTATATGGAAGAGAGATTATATCTGCTTTGCTTCATCCCAGAGAGAATAACCATTATCATCAGGAAGAAGTAGCACAGAGACAGATTTGGACCTGACATAAAAATGTCCCCAAAATCAGAGAAAACCAAAGAAGAATGAACCCCCTCACTCAGAGGGAAGCTGGATGCTGACTCATTGATGCTATCATAGAGAGAGAATGCTAATTGAGGTCCACGTTGAACTTGATGGCCTCTTAGGTCCCTTTCCAATTGTGAGATTCCTTCTTTACCATCTCTATTATTAACATCTCTCTTTCCCTCGAGGTTTAACTTGCTTTTTTGTGCAGTTTTTTTTTCTTTTTTTATCAATAGCATTTTCTTTTTTCAAATAAATACAAAGATCCTTTTCAACTTTCATCTTTGCAAAACTTTGTGTTCCAAATTTTCTTCCCACCCTCCTCCTTCACTCCCCAAGACAGCAAGCAATTCAATATAAGTTAAACGTGTGCAATCTTTTCTTATCTCCTCCATTTACCCTCACACCTTCCAGGTCTCTCCTTCCTATAACTTTTTTTTTCTATCTTTCTTTTACTTCTATCACATTCTCTTCAATTTATTATGATAAAAATTAACATTTACATAAAAATGCCACAAGGTTTGCAAAATGTTTGACATGTTATCTCATTTGATCTTCACAATAACTGATGAGGCAAATATGCTTATTATCCTCATTTTAAAGACTAGAAAACTGGGGTTGAGCTTACCAAAATTCATGCTCTTTCTAAACGTCTAAAGTAGGAATCAAATTAAGGTTTTCTTAACTTCAAGCCACTTCCACTTGCAGGCATACATGTCACTTAAAGTCTTGCAGATGGTAAGCAGTTTGAGGACAAACATTGTAATGTTTTTAGTTTTTATGTCCATGTGATCAGGATCTAAACATTAATAAATGTTAAATTGAATTGAAGTTGATTTCAGATCAACGATTATTTCTTAATCATGTAGTACATGCTAAGTCCTGGATAATGAGGGCAGTATAAAGTTTGCATGAGTCACAATCCCTGCCTTGCTCTTTAGGGAGATAGGGTTCAAAAACAGATAGCTATACAGTGATACATTGTACGTGGAGCACAATGCATGTTATTACTGTTGTTGTTTGTCCTTCAGTCTGGAAGAGGACCATAATGTCAGGGAGGAGATGCCATCAAGTGAATTGGATTTAAGGGAGGAAAGGAGGTACAAAGTTGCCAGCCTCACTTTCAGGAACCAGATATAGATCAGGACAACTGGAGATAGCCCTGATCTTTTTCAAGGTCTTTAACTGTTCTCAGTTTGATGGAAGCAATACCCATTCATTGATGAAGGCTGGGTGAGGAAGCAATACCCATTCATTGATGAAGGCTAGGTGAGGAAGCAATACCCATTCATTGATGAAGGCTAGGTGAGGAGGCAATACTCATTCATTGATGAAGACTGGGTGAGGAAGCAATACCCATTCATTGATGAAGGCTGGGTAAGAAATCAATCTGGAAGGGGAAGATCCTCTGGGTTTCTGGCCACAACAGAAACAATTGTTATTTACATTCACTCTGAGCCAATCAGGCACCAAAGGTGGGTTAGTCCTGAGACCTACTGTTGGCCAATCAATGAGAGCCATAGTGAGGCAAAAACAAAGCACTATCAGATAGGAAGTGGGAGGACAACAGCCAGGACAGATGGGAAAAAAGCTTGATAGAACTTCATTAGAAAGGCACCCTGGTTTCCAGCTATGTGAAAACCTGGGGCTTGTTAGACTGGGATAAGCCACAGGTTAGTCTACAAGCCTCCAGGACAGTCTTGGAAATAGACCTTAGGCTGACTCACTTGGCAGCTGGATGGGGGATGATCTCAGAGTCACAGACTATAAGAAGTCAGAGTTGGATGCTGTCCAAGAGCATAGAATGTCAGAGCTAGAAATCATCAGCATATGTATTGTCTAGTCCCACCTCCTTTATTTTATAGAGGACAAAACTGAGGCAGAAAGGAGGGAAGTCACTTGACCAAGATCACCTAGCTGAGGCAAGAGATCATGAGTTCAGAGTGTCTTCCCCAACACATAATGACAGGTAAGGAATGACTAGTGCAACTAAATGGTACAGTGAGTAGAATACCAGACCTGGATGCAGGAAGACTCATCTTCCTAAGTTAAAATCTGACCTCAGATTCTTCACTAGCTGTGTGACCCTGGGCAAGTAACTTCATCCTGTTTGCCTCAGTTTCCTCTTCTGTAAAATAAGCTGAAGAAGGATATGGAAAACCACTCTAGTATCTTTGCCAAAAAACAAAACAAAACAAAACAAAACAAAAACCCTAAATGGAGTCACTAAAAGCCCCAGACATGACTAAAAATGACTCAACAATAAAAGCAATGCTTATTTACTAAATGTTTCTATATGTGGTGCTATAGCGTGCTTAGCCCTATGACATATACATAGATGGCCTCACCTCTAGGAGCTTAATTGATGCATAAGTGCATCAATAAGACCTTGGACCTCTTTTTGCCCACTATTTTTACTAGGCCATTCCCTTAATTAAAGCCTTCAATGGCTTCCAAGTACCTTAAGGATGATTTCAGCATATAAACCTGGCTACAGGCTGTCCCCATTGCCCATTTCTCCCCCCCTCCCCATATGATCCCTTTTCTTGAGCCATCCTAGTTTCCACAATGTCTTCCAAGGCCACTTTGTCTTTCCAGATTTCTCATCCTTGCACCCAGAATCCCCTCCCAAATCCACCTCTGTGTATCTGAATTGTTGTTTGTCTTTCATTCTCAAAGAGTACCATGACATCAGGAAGGTGATGCCATGACATGTAAGTGAATGTGAGTGAAGGAAGGCTGGGCAAGGTCACCTGCCTCACTTCAGAGCCATCTGGGTCCAGTGGCCAGATATAGATCAGGACAACTGGAGATGGCCCAGATGCAATGGGAGGCCTTGGTCTTTTTAAGTTAAGGTCTTCAACAGGTCTTAATTTAACTGAGGCCACACACATTCAGTGATTTAAGCTAGATAGTGATTGAGGCAAAGAATCTCCTCTTTCACCTAGTTAGAAAAAAATCTAAATAAATAAATCTTCCAAGGCCCTTCTCAGGCCTGCCCTCCATTCCTTCAGCCCACAGTGACCTCTCCACCTTCTGAAGTCCTGTAGCCCTTGCCATTCTGTACTGTCTGATTTACACTTAAATGTTAGCTTATACTAGTTGATGTTTTTCTTTTCATGCGACAATGTTAGTTCAGTGCACATTTATTGAGGGCCTGCAAGGTCATGTGCTTGAGCCTGAGAGGAAGCAGATAGATTAGTCAGAATCTTCATGCCCACTTGGAATTTAATCTCCTTTAGAAGAATAAGCTCAGAGGATTTAGATCTGAAAGAGACATTTAGAGAGAATTTAGTTCAAGCTTCCATTTTAAAGAGGAAAATCTCCGATACAGAGAATAATTGGCTTTCCCAAAGACAAATATTTAGCCAGTAGCAAATCTGGAATTTGAATCAAAGTTCTCTAGATTCTAAATCTAATCTTTCCTCTATATTGTTGTTGTTCTTAAGATGTGTCCACTTCTCAGTGATTCCCTTTGGGGTTTTTTTGGCAAAGATACTAGAAAGGGTTGCCATTTCCTTCTCCAGTTCGTTTGACAGATGAGGAAACTGAGGCAGGCGGGGTGAAGTGGTTTGCCCAAGGTCACACAGCTAGTAAGTATCTGTCGCCAGATTTGGACAAGAAGATGAATCTTCCTGATTTCAGGCCTGGTGCTCTTATCACTGTGCCACTTATCTGCCCTTTTTTCAATACAAATATTTTATTACTGTATGACAATGAGATATGAAAGCTTACTATCTTCAAAGAAGTAAAGATGAACATCCCACAAAAGGCAATAGAAACCTGTGTGGTCCAGATGATCAAGCAGCTAATTATAACCAACAAGGAGTTCTGCAGACAGGAGTAATTAGTATCATCAAGGAATTGTTAAGAGAAGATGGACTAGGAATAAGAGATGATGAGTTGACAGCCAGAGGACTCCATGAGTACCCTCACAATGTTGGGAGAAATTGAGGAAGGCCTTCCTTAGGAGGATGAAAATCACACAGGATAGACAGGTATAAATAGGTGACTACTAGAAGGAACTCTCAAACTGATGGGATCACAGATCTTGGGAGCATTTGTGTGCAGAAATGTTACCTGTTAGTACAATGTCAATCTCTAACATCCCTCTCCCCAGGGCTGTTCAGATTCTCAACCTAGCCTGTAATCATGGAAGGAAAGTCTTGGGAATAGGTTAGGAGTTTAGGTACTAACTTGGGTTGCACTGAAAACGTTCTAAATTGCAGGAATAAGTCCACCTACATATTAGTTTGTGTCAGCAAGTCTTTGGCAGAAGAATCACTCGAGAAGCCTACAATGAGCTGTGATGAAAAGTTTTGAACTGGAGTCAGAACACCTGGGTTCTGCTGCACTAACTCTCATTTTGTGCCCTTAGATGTGTAATTCACTCTCTCTGGGCCTCAGTGTCCCAACCTGAAAAATGAGAGGGTTAGATGATTTCTGAGCATCCTCCCTCGTTACAATTCCTCCAGATTAGTTTTGAATGACCTGATGGAACATGGAGACTGACAGCCCTGTCTCTCAACTAAGAAGGGCTGGGAATGATTAATGTGGAGATGATTTAGAGATTGTACTGTGAATTTCATTAAAGGAAGGACCCTGTTGCAAGCATTTTGTGTTCTTTCTTGCCTATTTGGAACTGGGAGAGAGGAAGAAGTATTTTCTTCTAACAAAGGAGGCTCTAAACTTAAGGAGGAATATTAACAGGAAATGAATAAGGGCAGTGAATGGAAGATATAAATGAGAGCCTGTGAAAATGGAGAAATCAGATAACAGACCATACATATTGTGCTCTGTTCTGTACCCTTGTCCCTTCTTTTTATCTATTTTCTCTATTTGATAGCCTCATCAGCTTCCAGGGATTTAACTGTCACCTCTATGTTTGTTGATGTTATTGTTTAATTATTTCAGTCATGTCAGACTTCTCATACCCCCATTTGGGGTTTTCTTGGCAAAGACACCAGAACAGTTTGCCATTTCTTTTTTCCAGTTCATTTTACAATTGAAGCAAACAGGGTTAAGTGACTTGTTTAGGCTCAAAAGTGTCTGAGGCCATATTTGGACTATGGAAGATGTCTTCCAGACTCCAGGACCTGGATGCTCTCCTCTAGGCACCACCTAGCTGCCTGGTATTGTAATTACCCAGCCCATTTTACAGATAACAAGTTGTCACTTGCTCATTATCACTATGTAGAAAGTAGTGTGCTACGTAAGTATTTCCAGGATTAAACCTCCTTTGAATGGAATCCCAAGTTACTAATACCTCACCTATTCCCCATCCCATCTGGGTTAGGATGGAGTTGAAAGGAATCAAGATAAAAAGTACCAGGGATTACAACATTCTGTATCTGACCATCATGGGTCTTGTTGCCCAGCTTACCATTGGCATACCACCCACATGCTGCCTGATCCCAGCAAGCTTCCCCTTGAGTCCAGAGCTCTCTCCTCTTGGAGATACACTATTTGTTTAGTATTTAAATGTTCTAATTCTTTCAACAATGCCTTGCCTCCCTAATTAGACTATAAATTCAAGATGGACCATGGACTGCTGATGTTTTCTTCTCCACAAATCAATCATACAGAGCATAAGACTTAGAACATAGTCAGTAGATACTTTTTTCCCCATTAATAGCATTAATACCATACATAGCATTTTTCCCCATTATTTTTTAAGTGATCTTTAGAATCCATTTGACTCATACAACAAATTAGGAATCTATAACAATTTAGACACCAGCCCCATTTTGGGAAAAGAAAGAGAGATAACCCTCAGGAGGGGCAAGGAGGAAGAGAAATGGGCCAAGAAAAGTCAGAAAGCTTGGAGGAGATTTCTGTTCACACTTATGACTTTTCTATTACCAAGAGATTGAAATATGATATGGGGGGAAAAAAAGACTGGGCAGAGAGGACAGAGTGGATTATAGTAAATAATGTCATTGTTTCTCTCGATGATTAAACAATGGCCTATTTGGATGTTGCCCCAGAAATCTTTTTGCAATAAAAGTCCTAAAGGACTGGGATTCACCAGACCTGGAATTCAGTGGTTGATCTAAATTGATTTGTAGTGTAACCCCAGGCAAGTTAGTTTCCCTTGCTGGGCCTCTGTGTCCTCATCTGGAAAATGAGGGAGTTGGGCTAAGGTCTCTTCTGATTCTAACAATCTGTGCTATAATTATAATATCTCTACATGACTTGAAGCTCATTGGAAGAAGGTAGCCTGCAAGCAAGGTATGTCAGCTTCCAGCCATTTGTACTAATTGAAAGGGAGCTGTGGGTGGATAATCCAAACATCATTTCTCTTTGGCTTATGGAATGCATTGCCTGAATTTTTGTAATAGCTGCATATTATTCTTTCCAATTATGTTTTGTTTAGGCATCTATTAAAATAAATCTCCACTGATAGAGCCCATACTAGGAGAAAACAGTGGGAAAGGGGAGACGGAGCATTGTTCTTGGATTCAGAGGACTTGGATTCAAATCCTACTTCACTTACTAACTGTGTGACACTGGCAAGTCTGGCTGAGTATTAAAATCCTCATCTGTAAAATGAGAGTATAGGACTTGATGACTTCTAAATCTCTGAATCATGACTTTGGCACTTAATTTCTAGGTAACTTGAGCTCCGGTAGGTAGATGGATAGGTAGATAGATAGATAGATATCAAAATAGGCTGAATATGTTTAAGTGTTTTATTCTGGAGCTTAAAATTATCAATTTATGGTATCATTTAAAATATTAAACCAGTTTCAAGACCAAGATCTGGAGAGGCAGGATTAAAAGATCATGAGAATTTGGCATTTGAAGTCCTGGCTTGAAGTCCTGGCTTTGTTACCTATTACTTGTGGGGCCCTCAGGCAAGCTACTCCTCATCTCTAGATGTCATTTTTCTCATTTGCAAATTGAAGGGATTAGATTAAAATGTTCTATAAGGCCCATCTGGCTTTAAGTCATAGACTCTTGCCAGCCTTGTGACTTGAACAAGTCATTTAATGACTTTGAGTCTCAGTTTCTTCACCTGTAAAATGTATGTTAGACTAAATGATCCCTAATGATCATTTTCATTTCTAAATTGATGAATCAGATGATCTTCCAGCTCAGACCTTCTATGTTAGAAGGTTCCTCCTCTTTTACAGTCTATATTTTGTGATTATCTTCCCACTGAGAGATAACTGTCATTTTCCTTGAGAGAGGGATTGTTTTATTCTTTGTATTGTTATCCCCAGGACTGACCACAGCATATGTCACACAGTAGGTGTCTAATAAAAGCTTGCTGATGAACCCCTTTTCCTTTGGTTCCAATGACTTGCCAGACCTCCAAAGAAAAAGCTCCAAGTTTGCTTCTATTGGATTTTCCTTCTGCTTTTTTTTTGTCATTGCCCTCTAGAGAAAAATTTGGCAATGCTTAGGTTTCCTTTTTGCAGAATTTTGCAGCTATTATGTATTCACACAGCTTTGGCACTCAATTGGTCCCAACCAACCAGTTATGAATTGGCCAGGGACCAAGTCCCATAATCCTGACGTCAGCTTGAAGTGTTGAGATAGGGTGGAGGACACCCTGGGTTCTTATCAAAAGCTGGTCCAGGAAAGCCTAGGGGAGCTGAGTCTACTAACTGGGAAAGCCCAGGAATACAATTTAACCAGAGAGTTGGGGCTGGGATAAGAGATGAGCCGGAACGGAATCTGGGATTGGGGAGCTTTCAGTTGCCAGAATGAGGTAATTGTTCACTCATCACTGCAGTAGATGTTGTTGGCGCCCCACTAAGAGAGCCTGTCTATAGACTTCTGGAGGTGCCATGTGGCTGCAGAGGCCCATGAGCCTGCTTACAGCCAACACTTACATGCATGGTGGTATAGGAGACAGAGAAAAATATAATGAGAGCAATTTGAATTTATGTAATATACTAAGGGTTACAAGGCACTCTTCCCATAAGTGTGAGGTACAAGTATTGGATGGATAGATAAATGGATGGAGAGAAAAAGAGGGACAAAGACAGAAACAGAGAGAGCAACAGAAAAATAAATAGATGTAGATAGAGAAATGTAGATAGACAAATGTAGCTGAATTGAATTAGATAAATAGATAGATAACAGATAATCAAATAGTGATAGATGAAAGAGAGGGGGGAAGGAGGTAGGGGAAAGAGAAGAAAGATGGGGGAAAGGAGGAAGAGACAGAGACAGAGTGAGATAAAGTAGAAAGATAAATGTAGCTGAATTGAAGTAGGTAAATAGATCGATAGATAGATAGACAGATGAATAGTCAAAATAGTGATAGATGAGAGAAAGAGGAAGGAGGTAGGGAAAAGAGAAAAGATGGGGGAGGGGAAGAAGAGACAGTGACAGACAGAAACAGAGAGAGAGAGAGGAGAGAAATACTAAGTATTTACTATGTGCTGAAAGCATTAGGGATACAAATACAAGTGAACATGACTGTCACCCCCTCAAGAAGCTTACATTCAAATAGATAAAGAAAGGGGAGCTGGAAATAAGGAAGGATACTTGAACAGGTTTAAGGCTTCTGGTGAGAAAAGAGAGAAGTCCCGTGACAGAGTTGAGCTAGGAGTAAAATGAGAATGGCTGGGGGTCCTAAAGATATGGTGTTCTGGCCTAGAGAATTACCAATCAAGAAAGTGGACCTCAAAGCAGAGTTTTCTCTAGGATGGGGAGACAAGAAAAATAAATTTGAAAGTGAGACTCACAGATATCAAAATAATTTTCTCAAAGTCACCCACTTGTATTAAGGAAAAGAGTCCAAGTTAGTTTTTTGAACTCAGATCTCCTTGCTCTACATCCAGCACTTTATCTACTACCTTAAGCTATCTCCCACCACAAGACACAAGCCAATGTTCCAGTCCTCAAGGAAATCCAATCGGGGAGAAATTGTTGTTATTCAAGTGCTGTTATTCCTATCTGACTCTCTGATGCCCCATTTGGTTTGGGTTTTTTTTTTTTTAAACAAAGATACTAGAATAGTTTGCCATTTCCTTCTCCAGCTCATTTTACAGATAAGGAAACAGTAGGTTAAGTGATTTGCCCAATGTCATATAGCTAGTATCTGAGGCTGAATTCCAACTCAGATCCTCCTGCCTCCAGGCCCAATTCCCTATCCACTACACCATCTAGCTACCAGAGGCAAAATACACAAGTTAAAAGATCACTAGCAATATAGGGAAAGATATTAAGCATTTATTAATATAGTGCCAGGCACTATGCTCATCATCCAAGATTCAAAGACAAAAGTATCCTAGTCCCTGCTTTTAAGAAGTTTACAATCTTAAGGGAGAAAATAGATACAGGAACATCTAAAACCTAAGGGAAATGAAAAAGGTCCCAATAGCTGAGGAACAGGAAGGTGTCATGTGGAACAAAAGCTCTTCCTTTTTTCATGTCCTGGCCTACAGATCTCTTATCAGATGAATGTAAATGCAGAAAACAAAATCCATAGCATTACAAAAATTACATATTGAGAAACAATTATTTTAATAAATTTATTTTATTTTAATAAATTTACTTGTGATCTAGTTTATAGTAATTCGCAAAATCTGCCAGCAGATTTCTTATGAGTCTTTGGAACCCAGGTTAAGAAACCATGATGTTGAAGGTAATGTTTTAAGCTAAGACTTGAGGGAAACAAGAAATTCTGAGAGGTGGAAATGATATGTGAAATACAGTTAGTTGGGGTGTTCCAAAACCGCAGAGATTAGTGTGGATTGAGGTGGTCAGGGAAAGGCTTGGAAGGATCAGGAAATTATGAAATGCTTTATGAATTTGACCATCATCCTTTTGCTTTGTGCCATCCTGAGCATTCCCACACATCTCTGGTCCACTCAACTAACCTATTCCTCCCCGACCCTCCTACCCCTAACTCACTGTGAGTCCAGATCAGTAGCACCCTGCCGGCAAGCTTCTCCTTTTCCCATGACCCAGTCAGTACCACCTGGTTCTGATTTGTGACCAGCCTTGCTTCCCTATAGCCACAGCAGGCCCCGTTCCAAACATTCTTGGCTTTTTCTCTCCATGCTCTGAGGGTGGCAGATCAGGTTGGGGAAGCTGGGGAAGGAGCATCTGTAATCTCTTAGAAAGAAAGAAAATGGGGTCTCTGCCTAATAGTCCCTTACAGTCAAGGCCCCTGCCTGATGGAATAGTGCTGACATAACCTGGCCTGCGTTAGGAGTTCATTTAGTTCCTGTAAGAATCACAGATTCTCTTTCTACAACAATAAGGGTTTCTTTTCATGTCTATCAGCTCTGGTAATGGCTGAGGGATTTGCCATCTGGTCCTAGAGTTCTAAGAATCCTCAGGAGTTATGGGCAATACCCCAGCTTGCCTGTTCTGGTAACTGAGAAGGGATTGACCATATTTGTCTGAAGCATCTCAAGCCTGCTTTGTTCTGGCATCAGCTAATTTAACAGGTGGGAAGGGATGTCAAGGGAAAGAGGGGGGCAGGGAGGGGAGGGGTATCATGCTCCCTTTTTCACTTCCTCCTCATCTGTCCTTCCTCCATCCTCACACCAACTACCACCATCTTGGCAAGAAATAAGCCACAACCAAATTGTGGGGCAAGGGAAGTTTGTCAGATATTTTTCATTTCTATTATTCTATCTTTTATTTTTAAATCACCTTCATATATGTGGAATAAGGAAAAGTTGTCATAGATTTTCTTTTAATTATTGATATCTTTTGTTTTTAGATCACTTTCATATGTGTAGAGTAAGGAAAATTTGTCATAAATTTTTTTAAAATTATTGATATCTTTTGTTTTTAAATCACCTTCATTTTATATGTATATGTATATATACACACATATATTTCCCCCTTCCTTCCTTAACCCAGAGAGCCATTCTCTACAACAAAAGAGAGATAATAAGCAGTTCATAAAACCAACCAACACATCAGTAGAGTCTGGCAGTATAATTAACATTACCTACCCACAATGGCTCACTTCTGCAATGAAGAGAGGAGGATAGGTTTTCTTTCTTTGGGGCTATGCTTGATCATTATAACTAGATAGTGTGCAGCTTCAGGTTTGTTTTCCCCTTTGCACTTACATTATTGTAATCATTATTTAGGTTGTTTTCTGGTTCTGAATACTTTGTACTAGTTCATATAAGTCTTCTTTTTCTTTTCTAAATACTTTGTCTTCATTGTTTCTCATAGCATAACAATCCATTATATTTATGGGGCACAATTCATTTAACTATCTCTCAATAGAAGGGCATAGCATAGGATTTTAGAAGTGGGAGAACCTCAAAGACAATGCAAAAGACAAGATCAAGTGCTTGGGGAGAAGGAATAGCCTTGCCCAGCCTTCTCTTTTGAAACAACAGCAATTTTCATTTCCAAAGTGGTACCACATGACTTGTAAACTACCTCCCTCCCCAGGTTTTTTACAGCAAACCCCTGAGACCAGAAAGCAGGGATTACTCTCCTTATCTGATACATCAGAAAAATGAAGTTCAGACAGGTAGGGAGAATTGTTCCCTTATTAAGAGGCAGAGGTCGAATTCTAACCCAGGTCTAGGTCTAGTGCTAGGTAATGAAAGGAGACAAGTTGGACACAAGCAAAATAGGGTAGCTGTAGTCATCCCTCAACCTGAGAAATACCAAAAGGCTTACCTCCAACCAAAAATATACCTTCCCACATATATGCATACAGTCCATCACAGGGCCTGAGGTCTCATGAGTGTGATGGAGCCAGCTCAAACTTGCTCTGGAGAGCTCGATTGGGAAATTTTCAATGTCAGCACTTACACTTTGGAAACCAAACACTACAATCAGATCTTGGGTTATTGTTTTTGGTTTTTTTGGGGGGGTGGGGGAGTTATTGTTTAGACAAAAAAATAATGGGGAAAATGTTAACAATTCAGATAAAAATGAAAAATTTCCATGTGTAGTTTCTTTTCAGAGGCTTGTTATTAAACATTTACCTACCAGCACTCCCCAAGTGCTCCATAATGGTTAAATTGAACAGCATATTATTATTCTTAGTTACTTCCTAATTGGTTTGCTTGTTTCTCATCTCTACCTTCTCCAATCCATTTCCCTACAAGAGTTCCTATCATATTCCTAAAGCACAGGCCTTACCACATTACCCACCTGCTCAAGAAGCTTCAGTAATGCCTAATTCCTTTAGAATAAAAACCAAATTAATTTCTTTTGGCATTTAAAACCCTTTATAATCTAGTTCCAGGCACGTAGATGGTATAGTGGATAGAGTCCTGGACTTGAAACCAGAAAGTTTCATCATCTTGGGTTCAAATTTGACCTCAGACACTCACTAGCTGTGTGATCCTGGGCAAGTCATTTCACCCTGTTTACCTCAGTTTCCTCATCTGTAAAATGAGCTAGAGAAGGAAATGGCAACCCACTCCAGAAAACAAACCAAAAATTCACCCAGTCAGACAGGACTGGAAAACAACTCTACAATAACAATAACCTGGCTCTGGCCTACCTTTCTGTGATTATTTCACATTGAACATACCCACACCTACACATCACTATGCATGCCCTACTTCCTACTCCACTTCCACCCCCTAAGAAGTCAATGCCATCTGAATTGCAAATGAGAGGTACCCAAAAGGAATGCCCCACAAAGTCTTGAGTTCCAAGCCATAGAAAGAACTGCTTGGAACAGAAATGACTTCTCATTGCACTCTTTTATTCATTCCACACAGATTTCTTAAATGCAAATGCGAAATATTATTCCAGGTGCTAGAAATTCAAACAGAAAAAGCAAATAGTCCTTGTCCACAAGGAATTATGTCAGGCATGTGGGGAGGAAGGAGCAGAAAAGATCTAGCTTAAGAGGTCTGACCCTCTGAAACCTGAAGGAAAGGAGGAATTCTAGAAGTAGAAACGAGGCTGGAGAGCATGCTAGGACTTGGGACAGTTTCTGCAAAGGCTCAGAGGAGGAGGATGGCTTCTCACATGCAAGGAATAGTTTTTTAAAAAAAAAGGCCATTTTGGTAGGAGCAGAGCCTGCATGAAATAGGTAGGGATCATGGGATGGTGTATGAAGTAATCATGGAAAATCAAGATGGAGCCAGATTGTAAAGGTTTTTGATGCTAAGCAAAATAATTTCTTTTTTTCTAAAGGAATTAAGAATCACTGAAGCTCCATGATCAGCTGGGTGATGTGGTCAGACCTGTGTTTAGGAATATGGTAGCAGCTTTTGTGGAGGAATAGACTGGAAAAGAGAGAGATGAGAAACAAGCAAGCTAATTAGGAAGTAATCATTATAATAGCTGATGTTTATATATTGTTTTAAGATCTGCAAAGCCTTTTGCATCCATTATCTTATTTGGTACAATAACCCTAGGAATAAGTATTATGATTTCTCCCTTTTACAGAAGAGAAAACCAAGACACATAGAAGTCCTTGGCCCACAATCACATAGCCAGGATGTGTCTCAGGCTAGATTTGAATCTGGGACTTCCTGACTCCAAGGCCAGGTCTCTATGGCCACTATGAGCTATGATACACTATGATACACAGGCTATGGAAACAATACAGACAAGATGTGACAAGGGGCATGTAAAGGGGAGGGATGTGGAGGATGTTATGTAATCAGAATTGACAAGACTGGACATGCAAATGATGGGACATGAAGGGGTGGAACTGGGGTGAGGGAATAAAGACTCCAAGGTAACTATGAAGTTGTGAACCTGGATGGCTGGAAGGATGCTGGTGCCCTGGACAGAAACACCAACATTTTTAAAAGAGGTGGATTTTGGGGGTGGGGGGAGAGTAATGCATTCTGTTTAGGATATTTAAAGTTTCAGGTAGAGAAGTATGGCACAGGTGACCAAAAGAAAGTAGAAAAATCTTTTTTGTTAAAAACTGTCTTTGCATATATTTTGAAAATAAAAAACTATTATTTAAAAATAACTATAATAATCTCAATACATGTTAACAAAAAATTTTTAAAAGGAAGAAAAACCTCTTATAATTAAGGAATTAAGAAAATACTTGACTGTATTTGACACATTCAAGTCACCAAGTCCAAAACTATAATACACAGACTACCTTCTCCTGGTAGAGAAAGAAGTGACTGATAGGATCGATGAATGAGTCACCTTTGAAAGATTGTGCAGAACAAGAGGATGGCCACAAGACTGACAGTGCCAAGTGTCCTGATTGTTGAAAAGGGAAAGAATGAGGAAAGAATAAAAAGCCAACAATGGTTTCACCAAGAAGGGCCAGGTCAGACTAATCTCATTTCCTTTTTTGATAGGGTTGTCCAGTTGTGTAGGACTCTCTGTGGTACCATTTGGGATTTTCTTGGCAAAGATACTGGAGGGGTTTATTATTTCCTTCTCCAGCTCATTTTACAGATAAGGAAACTAAGGCAAAGAGGGTAAAGTGACTTGCAGGCTCATACAGCTAGTACTGAATTCTGAAAAACAAATTTTTTTTTGTTCCAAACCCAGTGTTCTATTCACTGTACCGCTGTACCACTCAGATGCTACTTTGATAATATTAAATTAATTAAAATGATAAATAATATATTGTGATATATAAATAATAATCATTTATAAGGTTATAGGGTAACTAAGTGGTACGGAGGGTAGAGTGATGGTTCTGAATCAGGAGGACCTGAGTTCAAATCTGACCTCAGATATTTATTACTGTGTGACCCTGAGCAAGTCAATTAACTTTGCTTCAGTTTTCTAACATATAAAATGAACTGAGAAGGAAATGCTAAAGCACTCTAGTAAACCTCAAATGGGTTCATGAAGAGTTGGACTCTGACTAATTGACTAAACAATAAGAGCAACTTCAGAGTTAGAGCATAAATTTAGCTTATCAAGATTGTAGCAAAGCATTTTATAAATTTTCTCATTCTATTCTTGAAGATAAGATGAATCAATGTGAGTTAGAGTAGTGTTGCTTGTTAAGTGGATTAGCAAATGGTTTGAGTCACTACAGCAAAGTAACTTATGAGGAAATCATTAGTAAAGTGTCCTAGAGATCTATATGTGGCTCTGTATTAGAAAACATTTTTCTTGTGACTTGGATACATAAGAGATGCGATTATCAGATTTGCAAATTACTCACAGCTAGGCTGGATACCTAATACATCAGATAACAGAACAAAAATTCAAAAAGGTCTTGGCAGACTTATTATATTGGGCTGAATCTAATAAAATGAAATTTAATAGGGATAAATGTAAAAGTCATACACTTCTATTTAAAAAGCAGAACATTGCAAAGAAAAGATATCACAGGCACAGCAGTTTATGTGGGAAATATCTGAGACTTTTGGAAATCAGCAAACTTAATAGGACCCAAAGTGATATGGCAGAGGGGAGGAGGTGAATTTTGTTAAAGAATTAAGTCAATACTCTATATGTCTATTGCTTACTCAAGGTATTTTTATTATTTGTGTACACAAAAAGAAGATGGGACAATGGATACCCAAGCAGGTTTTCTATCCAAATATAGATGACCTTCCAAGTCTTACAACACAGTTGAGAAGACAAAAGGTAAGATGAAAAGTAGAAAGACAAAAAAAAAGTCATAACAGTATCCACCAGCACCTATCATTTATTACTTCCTAATACTTTGCTCTTAAATATTGAATTGCTGATGCATCAACTTAGATACTTTTACCAGGATCAAAGAAAGATAATAAGTGCAAGTCACACTTTTAATACCAAGAGATAATACCTCATACATTAAGTTCCCATGCTTATCATTAAAGCAAATCTCTCTAGATCCCAGCTTCTTAAACTGTAGAGTCTTGAAATTGAATGTGGGGGATCATAAAATTATGATTTATTATTTTAAAAATTTGTTTTGTATACCTATTTTATATACCTATATGCTGGGGTTACTTAAAAATTTCTTGGGCAAAAAAGGGGTTGCTAGTAGAAAAAGTTTAAGGAGCCCTGCTCTAGACAACTCTACCTAATGGCACAGTGACACAAAAGGTGCCAAAATGCATTGGCATTGTGAGTTTCCTTACCTGGGAATTCCCCACATCAATGACATGTGAGGTCAGGTTCCTATCTTTATCCCTTACAGCAGCTAAGAGACTCCATCTCAATTCCACTGGCCCTCCCCCATGCCCAGAATGCTCTTGCTCCTCATCTCTACCTTCTGGCTTCCCTGGCTTCCTTTCCTACAAGAAGCCTGTCTCAATCTTCCTGTTCATTATTTCCAATATATCCAGTGTATGGCTTGTTTGTACATAGTTATTTGCATGTTCCTCCCCAAGCAGGTTGTGGACTCCTCAAAAGCAGGCTGTCTTTTACCCTTCTTTGTTTCTCCCAGCATTTAATAGCACAGTTTTTGGCTTAATAAATTTTTATTAACTGAGAATAGCATAACACAGAATAAACACTGGGTTTCAGATTCTTCAAGTTCATTTTTATTAAATACAAGGTAAACAATGTATTTAATCTTTTGATTTCCCCATTTAGAAAAAAAAATGCACTTTCTCTTTATGTTCTTAGGGGGCAATGCCTAACCATACAATTAATGAATGAAAAATCATTTATTAAGCACTTACTATGTGCAAAGCAATACACTAAATGATGGGGACACATTTTTTATTTTAAAGAAATAATCCTTACCTTAACTTTTTCTGATAGGGAAAATAACAAATAAAAAGAAAAGATAACCAAGAATGGGGATAGAGGGTAATGTTCTGAGGAACTCAAAGAAGCCCAAGATAATGGTAGATAGGAGAGGAAGTTGAAGCCTGTATCAAATAAATTCCTTAATAAATTGCTTATAAAAGTGTCATTTTCCCATCTGGTGGGAATGCAGGGAATCAGATATCATTAGGTAATATGTACAGAGAAAGGCATTTTCAAATGCATAAATTGTAAAATTCATGCGATCTTTTTTGTCATAATCTGAAGATTTAAAGTCTAAACCAGTTTTCTAATTACCATGTTCAGAGAATCTCTAAATGTACCCTCATTTCTGATTTCAATTTATTTTAAGCTGAAAATTCATGAAAATATTTTAACCAAGCTATCTTTTAGCTTATTCCTGAGTTATAAAGCCATATTTACTCTTCCTGACTTTGGAAAAATCAAAGATTGAAGGTATTAATTTAATATCATAATTAATGTCCTTTGCAAACATAAGTGTACCTTCAGATATTTGAAGATCTCTTGTACCATTTTAGCAAAACCAAATTGACTCTTGATATACCAGAGGGAGAACCATATAAATGTATGAGCACTGAGATCAAAGAGGATTCTGCCCTTTAATATTATATATGCATCACACACTAAGTATCATTACCAAGTATTAACATCATGGTTTTATAATACTTTCCACAGTTATAATGCTTAAATCTCATAAACATAGTAATAATCCAAAATAATCTTGTGAATAATTCAAGCATCAGGAAGAACTCACTGCAATTGATCTAATAACATTAATCCAGTTGAGCATATTTTAAAATTATTGATAAAGAAAAAATGCATGTCTCTCCCAGGGCATTTCATTATTGTTACACTCCAAATCCCAGCACAAATAATTTCCTACTTGCAAAGGAGTTTATCAATTGATATCCACATCCTGCATCAATTTTGACATTGAAATAGCTGTTCTCAACTAATGTACTAAAACCAATGGAAAAAAAAAGATTTATATGGCTCAAATCTAAAATTGTTCCATTATTCCAGCTTCCTTTTTCAAATACACACCAAGATACTGGTATCTATGAAATGAAACAAAAATAATTCGAAATCTCCCCAACTTCCTAAAGAGCAACTGTCTTTTCAAAGACAGTCTGTCATCCTACATAGATTCAGACAGGTAGAAGCTTTTCTGTGAATCATTTTTTTCCATTAATTTTTCTGAATTTCCAGTAGCTTCCGAATGTCCAGCAAGTCAGACTAACTGTGTTACAACTTACTAAATTTCTCTATTTGTGCCTATATATTTATCCTCTTTTTTTACTGTTAAGAAATTAACAAATTTGTTGCTTTTAGTGGTACAGAGAACAGAGCATTGAACCTAGTCAGGAAGAACTGAGTTCAAATCCAGTCTCAGCTTACTAGCTTTGTGATCCTGGGTAAGTCACAATCTCTCTTTGCCTCAGTTTCCTCATCTATAAAATGAGGATAATAATAGTACCTCTCTCCCAGGATTGCTGTGAGAATAAAATAAGATAATACTTGTAAAGTACTTTACTAATCTTTAAAGTGCTATATAGATGTTAACTATCATCAGCATAATTATTATTCCAAATGATGTTGTATATGCTTCAATTGTGCTGTTAATTCTAGTTTTCTTTTTCCTCATTGTTTCTCTCTTCAATTTAGTATGCTTTCTGTATGTAGGACTAATTCATTCTTTTCTAAAATACGCTTTTTAAAAATCTAGTTGTTTAGTAGTAGTTTAGCTGAATACAAATTAATCTGTGTAAACTTCCTTCAATTTGCCAAATAATTGAATTGAATGAAATCATTTATTCAGAAAAATGTGGGCAATGAAAAGTTTTCTCATTAAAAATGAAGGACGGGTTTTCAAAAACTTCCCCCTTTCAGTAGCGATAACTATTGGGAAGGAAGATTTACTTTAACTGTTTCTAGAATTAAATGCACGCAGTTCAGCTTTGCATCCTACAATCTCTGTGAAAGAGAGAATAAAGAAATAAAGGTGGACACAAACATTCACGTTTATTAGTTTTCAATTTAACAATCTATAATAAACCAGAGGCATTTATTTCATTATGAAATTTAGTATAAACTCTACTTGATCTCCTTATAATTATCATGATCTTTCCTTTGTCCCCCAATTGGCCAAAAATGGGGGGAAAGAAGGTTTCTGTGCAGATTGGGAAAATTCCCATTTTCTTTGTAAGTACACTCCAATTTTAAATTCATTTTCATTTAAGGATGAATCACAAATACCTAAACCTAGAGAAGAAATGAAAAAGCTTTTGCAGGCATTAAATCATTAATAATGAAGACAGGACAATACCTGGTAGTTCAATTATTTTTTCTGGGATCCATTCCAACTTTACTCTGGCAGACTCTCAACACTAATTGTTTGAGATCAACCTTTTTTATTTTCTTACTTTAGAGACCTAACTTTTCTATTTTAAATATATTTTTTCATTCACCAACAGGTGAAATGTCTCCAAGGTACCATCTGTTCCTATTGCTAATAAAACAAACCTTCTTCTTATAACTACCCAGAGGATGCAGTTAATTTGAAAGTCATTCATCAGCTATGACCAGCTTCTAGTTAAAATCATTTTGAAAATGCTTTCTGTCCTAAGAGTAGGTAAGATAAAGAAACATCTTTTTCAATCTGCTATTTAGTTCACATGGTAGTCAAAAGTATATTTTGCCTTTATCATAAAGAATAATTCACAGAAAAACAAAATAGACTCTGCTGACTTCATTGAGAGGTCTGACATGATTACTCATGATTGAGGCCCAGACAAGATCACCATTTCTTATGTGATTAAAGGATGAAATAACCGGGGCAAAAAGTTGTGAGCAAAGCCATCCAAGCCTCGTCTCCACTCTTATTTAAAGGGGATTCATCATAGGGGAAGATGATCAGGGGTGGTCCAGAAGATACTGCTAATAGCTAGCCATATACTCTCTCCAAATTCCTCTTTCATCCAAATACATTCAGGTCTGATTATATGGAAGATATAATCTTCAGGTCTCCAAAAACCATCCTTCTATTCCACCTTCTTATAACCAAAGTGAATATAAATATAATATAAATAGATATGACAAGTAAATATGGCAGCTGACTGGCACAGTGGATAGAACACTGGACTTGCAGACAGAAAAAGCCAAGTTCAAATTTTTTCTCAGAAACTAACTAGCTGGGTGACTCTGGGCAAATCTCTTTCAACCTCAGTTTCCTCATCTGAAAAAAAAATGGAAATAATAACCTTGTAGAATTATAGTATGATCAAATACAAATCTTAAAGGGCTATATAAATGTTAGCTATTTTTATCATTAAACATTCTTATCTAATGGGAAACAAAACAAACTTAGCTTTTTAGAAAAGATTAGCCAGCTCTAACCAGCCATATTCAACAGAAAAGTTCCAGGACTTTTTAACACAGAAGTGAATTGTGTTGTGACTACCTCAGATAATCTGAGATTTTATTGTCAGCCCCTAAAAGAATGGGTTTGACACCAGCTTAGCTTTAGCTAGAATTTTTCCCAGATATTAGGGTACTACCCAAAACCAGGACTCTTCCTTCTTGTCAAAATTAGAATAAAACCAGATACCAAGAATCTCCCTCAGAAACTGGGGGATTACCTAAAAGGCTTGAAGAATTTGCCTTCAGATTAGAGTAGCTCCCAAGGTTCTTACACAGCTCCTTTTGAGCTGCTTGCATAATAGGAGAATTAAGTAATTACCTGTCAGAATCCCTTTCAGATACAGAAAAACCCTACTTTTACTTTTTCCTTTTTATCTAATTCCAGAAGCCTATAAAAAGAACCCAACATTTACCTAATCTTTATTTCAAGGTTTTGAAAGATCTGCCTATATACAACCTTGGAATCCAGTATGTCAATGAGAGAAGACCTTCCACCCAAACTTATAAGTCGAAAAGCTGTATTGTATCTGAGAAAACATAGTCATGTAGATAGGAGAACTAGGAGAAAGTGATATGACAAAAACCTCCAGGAAAGAGTATCAAGGAGAAGATCGGCAGTGTTAAAATCTCCAGAGAGATCAAGCAGGATGAGGATTGAGAAAATTCCATCATATTTCGTACTTCAGGGATCATTGTGAGAAGCTAAAATGATGAAATAACACGAAGTAGTACAGTCAACCTTCCCTAATACAAAGTACAAAGTTGGGAAAAAAGAGATCCTGGAATAAAACAACATTTAACACCCCCAAAAAAAGTCATGGCAGGAATCCAGAAGACAAAAGGTCAGCCCAGACTTTCCCTCCAGATGTTGTTAGAGCCCAGTCCTAACATAAAAGTATGATGTCAGGAAGAATGAACAACAACAACAACAAGAATATCACCCCCAAAAGCTATTATGGTGACAGGGATGCTCAAGATAACAAATCCAGAAAAAGAGAATGATTTCAAAACATTCAAATCATTCAAAATATCTACCAGCAAAACATCAAAGAAAAACAGAGCATGGGAACAAGTTCAACTAGAATTCCTAGAAGAGAGAGAAAATTTGAAGGAAAAAAAAAGGTTTTCAATGCCTTTATAAATAAAACAAAAAAGCTACAGGAGGAAAAATGGGGGAGGGTGAATGAGAGCTAACAGCTTGATATGAGATACAAAATCCTGTCCAAGCAATAAACTCCTTGAAAATTAGAATGAATCCAATAAAAAATAAGAAATATTAAAAAAGTAAAAAATAGAAGAAAATGTAAGGCATCTTAGGACAAAAAACAACTGACTGGAAAACAAATGAGAGATCATTTAAGAAACATTGCAGTCGTTCAATCATTTTTTCAATTATGTTGGACTCTTCATCAGTCCATTTGAAGTTTTCTTGGCAAAGATGCTAGAGTAGTTTGACATTTCCTTCTCCAGCTCATTTTACAAATAAGGAAACTGAGGCAAATAGGATTAAGTGATTTACTCACACAGCTAGGAAGTATCTGAGGCCAGATTTGAATTCAAGAAAATGAGTACTTATTCCTCCAGGCCCAGCGCCCTATCTACTGGGCCACCTACCTATCCATTAAGGTTAACAATCATTAGACTACCTGAAAACCCTGAACAAAAGAAAAAAAGAGCCAAGATATGATATTTTATCATAAAAGAAAAGTGCAGCAGAGAGTAAAGTGAGTCTACTTACTCAAGACTTTCAAGCAAAGCCTAGATGACCACTTGTCAGAGATAATCTTGTCAAGGTACACATTAAGCTTGAGTGCCTTTCCAAAATGTAATATATTTATTACATTAATATAAAATGATATATTTTATATTATGTGTAATATAAGAGACAGAAAAATATAACTATAATATTGAGCAGAATGTGATAAGTTTGAAGGTACAAAGTGGTATGAGATTTAAAGCCTCTTACCATTAGACTCTAACCTCCTTTAACAGCCTCATTCCATATTGTTGCCCTCCATGCACTCTGTGGTTCATCCAATTTGGCCTTCTTACAGTTCCTTACCTAAAGTGCTAATCTCCAGCCTCCATGTCTTTGTACTGACTGGCCTTGCCTGAAATGCAATCCCTCTTCACCCTTACCCTTTAGAATCCTGAATTCCCTCCAAGACTCAAATGAAACATTTCATTCTACATGAAAATTTTCCTGATGTGCAAAGCTACTAGTGACCTCCCTTCAAAATTATCTTGTATTTTTTTTGGTATATGTCTGTATATGTATATGTTGTCTCTTCTGACTATAATTGTAAAATCTTCCATGATACAGACTCGTATTTTTATCTTTGTATCTTCAACACCTAGAATAGTACCTAGCACATAGTAAGTACTATGTCCTCAGTACTCAGCATACTTCTTGGTGCATAGTAGGTGCTTAATAAGTGTTTCTTAATGGATTGCTTAATAGGTACTTACTGATTGATGAAAAATTTGCATCTCTTTCCCTCACCAAAGGAGAAAGAAAATAGGCTGAAGACTTCATAAAATAATTGACAATTGTATTAGACCTTAAAAGACTGAAACCGGGAGCAAAGACCCTTTGGGGAGGGCAGGAAATGAGGATGGTGAGAAATTCAGTTTGGCTGGAATGTGGAGTATGTGTAATGGGAAGTAGGAAGTAGGAAGTATGAAGCTCAGACTGAAAAAAATTGAAGTCAGATTATGAAGCTTTTTGGAAGTCGACTTAGGAGTTTTTACTCAGTTTGAGAGGTAATAGGGAGGCATAGAAGGTTTTGGGACAAAGGAGAGATGTGAACAAACAGATCAATTTATTTATTTATTTATTAATTTATTAATACTTTTTATTTGCAAAACATATGTATGGGTAATTCCTAAACATTAACCTTTACAAAGCTTTCTGTTACAAATTTTCCCCCCTACTCCCCACCCCTCCCCTAGATGGCAGGATATCCACTACATGATAATTATGTTACAATACTTAAGAAATCGAATATATGTATAGTTATTGCATCATTTTTTGTGCAGGAGAAATCATATCTACAGGAAATAATAATCCGATAAAGGAAATACAATGCAAGCAAACCTCAATAAAGAACATGAAAATGTTATGCTGTGGTCCACATTTCACATCCCTCTCTCTGAGTGTATATGGCTTTCTTCACTGAACAACAATTGGAATTGGTTTGAAGCATTTCATTGTTGAAGAGAGTCATGTCCATTAGAACTGATCCTCATATAGTATTGTTGTTGCTGTGTATAATGATCTCCTGGTTCTGCTCATTTCACTGAGCATCAGTTCATGCAAGTCCCTCCAGGCCTCTCTGAAATCGTCCTGCTGGTCGTTTCCTACAGAGCAATAATATTCCATAACATTCATATACCATAATTTATTCAGCCACTCTCCAATTGATGGGCATCCATTCAGTTTCCAGTTTCTAGCCACTACAAAAAGAGCTGCCACAAATATTCTTGCACATGTGGGGCCCTTTCCCTCCTCTAAGATCTCTTTGGGATATAAGCCCAATAGAAATGCTGCTGGGTCAAAGGGTATGCACAGTTTGATAACTTTTTGAGCATAGCTCCAAATTGCTCTCCAGAATGGTTGGATCCATTCACAGTTCCACCAACAATGCATCAGTGTCCCAGTCTTCCCACATTCCCTCCAACATTCATCGTTATCTTTTCCTGTCATTTTAGCCAATCTGACAGGTGTGTAGTGGTACCTCAGAGTTATGTTAATTTGCATTTCTCTGATCAATAGTGATTTGGAGCATTTTTTCATATGATTATAAATAGTTTTAATTTCATCATCTGAAAATTGTCTGTTCATATCCTTTGACCATTTATCAATTGGAGAATGGCTTGAATTCTTATAAATATGAGACAATTCTCTATATATCTTAAGAGATGAGACCTTTATCAGAACCCTTAAATGTAAAGATGATTTCCCAATTTGATGCTTCCCTCCTAATCTTGTCTGCATTAGTTTTGTTTGTACAGAAACTTTTTAACTTAATATAATCAAAATTATCTATCTGGTGTTTAATTAAGAGTTCCAGATCTTCTTTGGACATAAATTTATTCCATCTCCACAGGTCTGAGAGGTAAACTATGCTATGTTCCTCTAATTTGGTTATAATATCACTCTTTATATCTAGATCATGAACCCATTTTGATCTTATCTTGGTGTGCGGTGTTAGGTGTGGGTCCAGCCTTAATTTCTTCCACACTAGTTTCCAATTTTCCCAGAAGTTTTTGCCGAATAGTGAGTACTTATCCCAAGAGCTGGGGTCTTTGGGTTTATCAAACACTAAATTGTTAAGGTTATTACCTAGCTTGTCCTGATATCCTATCCTATGCCACTGATCGACTGCTCTATTTCTCAGCCAGTACCAAGTGGTTTTGATGACCGCTGCTTTGTAATATAGTTTTAGATCTGGTACAGCAAGGCCACCTTCATCTGCCTTTTTTTTCATTAATTCCCTTGAAATTCTTGACCTTTTGTTCTTCCAAATGAACTTTGCTACTATTTTTTCTAGATCTGTAAAATAGTTTCTTGGGAGTTTGATTGGTATGGCACTAAATAAGTAAATTAGTTTGGGTAGTATTGTCATTTTTATTATATTCGCTCGGCCTACCCATGAGCCCTTAATGTTTTTCCAATTGACTAGGTCTGATTTTATTTGTGTGGAAAGTGTTTTGCAGTTTAGTTCATATAGTTTCTGACATTTTCTTGGTAGATAGATTCCCAAATATTTTATGCTATCATCCATTATTCTGAATGGAATTTCTTTTTCTATCTCTTGCTGCTGAACTTTGTTGGTAATATATAAAAATGCTGATGATTTCTGTGGATTTATTTTGAATCCTGCAACTTTACTAAAGTTGTGAATTGTTTCTAGTAGTTTTTTAGTTGAATCTCTAGGGTTCTCTAAGTATACCATCATGTCATCTGCAAAGAATGATAATTTGGTTTCTTCATTACCTACTCTAATTCCTTTTATCTCTTTTTCTTCTCTTATTGCCAAAGCTAACATTTCTAATACAATATTAAATAGTAATGGTGACAGTGGGCAGCCTTGTTTCACTCTTGATCTTATTGGGAATGGTTCTAGTTTGTCTCCATTACATATGATGCTTGCTGATGGTTTTAAGTAGATGCTACTAATCATTTTAAGGAAAAGCCCATTTATTCCTATACTCTCTAGTGTTTTTAATAGAAATGGGTGTTGGGTTTTATCGAATGCTTTTTCTGCATCTATGGAGATAATCATATGGTTTTTGTTAGTTTGGTTATTAATATAATTGATTATGCTGATAGTTTTCCTAATATTGAACCAGCCCTGCATGCCTGGTATAAATCCTACTTGGTCAAGATGTATTATCCTGGAGATAACTTTCTGTAATCTCGTTGCTAAAATCTTATTTAAAATTTTTGCATCAATATTCATTAGGGAAATGGGTCTATAGTTTTCTTTCTTTGTTTTCACCCTACCTGGTTTAGCTATCAACACCATATCTGTATCATAGAAGGAATTTGGTAGTATACCTTCTGTCCCTATTTTTTCAAATAGTTTGTATAATATTGGAATTAATTGTTCTTTGAATGTTTGGTAGAATTCACATGTAAAACCATCTGGCCCTGGAGATTTTTTCTTAGGGAGTTGATTAATATCTTGTTCTATTTCTTTTTCTAAAATGGGGCTATTTAAATAATTTATTTCCTCTTCTGTTAACCTAGGCAATCTATATTTTTGTAGATATTCCTCCATTTCATTTAGATTATCAAATTTATTGGCATAAATTTGGGCAAAAAAACTCCTAATTATTACTCTAATTTCCTCTTCATTGGAGGAAAGTTCTCCCTTATCATTTTTGAGACTAACAATTTGATTTTCCTCTTTCCTTTTTCTGATCAAATTAACTAAAGGCTTATCTATTTTGTTGGTTTTTTCATAAAACCAACTCTTAGTTTTATTTATTAATTCAACAGTTTTCTTATTTTCAATTTTATTAATCTCACCTTTTATTTTCAGAATTTCCAATTTGGTATTTAATTGAGGGTTTTTAATTTGCTCTTTTTCTAGTTTTTTTAATTGTAACCCTAATTCATTGATCTTCTCTTTCTCTATTTTATGCAAATAAGCATCTAGAGATATAAAGTTACCCCTTATAACTGCTTTGGCCGTATCCCACAAATTTTGGTATGTTGTCTCATTATTGTCGTTCTCCTGGATGAAATTATCGATTGTGTCTATAATTTGATCTTTCACCCATTCGTTCTTCAGGATTAGATTATTTAATTTCCAATTAAATTTTGGTCTATTTTCTTCTGGCCTTATATTACATGTGAGTTTTATTGCATCATGATCTGAAAAGGATACATTTACTATTTCTGCTTTTCTGCATTTGATTTTGAGGTTTTTATGCCCTAACATATGATCAATTTTCATATAAGTTCCATGAACCCCTGAGAAAAAAGTATACTCCCTTCTATCACCATTCAATTTCCTCCAGAGATCTGTCATACCTAACTTTTCTAACATTTTATCTCCCTAACTTCTTTCTTATTTATTTTGTGGTTTGATTTATCTAATTCTGAGAGAGCAAGGTTGAGATCCCCCACTAGTATAGTTGTACTGTCTATTTCTCCTTGCATCTCTGTTAGTTTCTCCTCTAGGAATTTGGATGCTATATCACTTGGTGCATATATGTTTAGTATTGATACCGCTTCATTGTCTATGGTACCCTTTAGTAAAATATAGTTTCCTTCCTTATCTCTTTTAATTAGATCTATTTTTGCTTTTACTTGATCTGAGATAAGGATTGCTACCCCTGCTTTTTTTTGTTCACTTGAAGCATAAAAGATTCTGCTCCAGCCCTTTACCTTCACTCTGTATGTATCTCTATGTTTTAGATGTGTTTCTTGTAAACAACATATTATAGGATTCTGGCTTTTAATCCAGTCCACTATCCATTTCTGTTTTATGGGGGAGTTCATCCCATTCACATTCACAGTTAAAATGACTATATCTGTATTTCCTGCCATCTTATTTACTCAAAGTTATATTTTTCTCTTCCCTTTCCCCTTACTCCCTTCCCCCCTCCCCAGTATTTTGTTTTTGATGACCACCTCCCTCTAACAGTCCTCCCCCCTTTAGAACCCTCCCTCTTTTTTACACCTTTCTCCTAATCCTTCTATTAATTTATCCCTTTCATTTCCTCCTTTCCCTCCTACTTCCTTATACAGAGGGCCAAGTTTTTCCCTGAAATCAAATGTGTCTGATATACTCTTTTAGAGCCCAATCTAATGAGAGTAAGATTTACACAATACTCATCACCCTCCCTTCTTTCCCTCAATTATATTAGATTTTCTATGTCTCTTCATGAGACTTTGCCTTATTTTACCTCCTTTTTTTTAACTTTATTTTACCTCCTTTCCCCTCCTCCCCCTTTTTTTTTACAATATGATATACCTTCCACCTCTAATTTCTTTTTGATTATTATCGAAGTAAAATCAAATTATACCCCCATTCTTTAAGGATACTCCTAGTAGAGATACAGTTCTCGAGAGTTCTTTCCTTTTTACCTTTTTATGCTTCTCTAGAGTTCTGTGTTTGGAGGTCAAATTTTTTGTTCAGATCAGGTCTTTTCATTAGAAATAGGTGAAATTCTCCTGTATCATCGAATGACCATCTTCTTCCCTGGAAGATGATGCTCATTCTAGCTGGATAGCTTATTCTTGGCTGTAATCCAAGTTCTTTTGCCTTTCGGAATATCTGATTCCAGGCCCTTCTATCCTTCAATGTGGAAGCTGACAGATCCTGTGTAATTCTAATGACAGTTCCTCGGTATTTGAACTGTTTTTTTCTAGCTGCTTGCAATATCTTTTCCTTGTGTGATAGTCCTGAAATTTGGCCATGATATTCCTTGGGGTTTTAATTTTGGGGTCTCTTTCAGGAGGTGATCGTTGAATTCTTTCAATGCCAACTTTGCCTTCTGATTCTAAAATATCAGGGCAATTCTCTTTCATGATTTCCTGGAAGATAGCATCAAGGTTCTTTTTTTCATCGTGACTTTCAGGGAGTCCAATAATCCTTAGATTGTCTCTCCTGGATCTGTTTTCCAAGTCAATTGCTTTTCCTAGGAGATATTTCATATTTTCTTCTATTTTTTTTTCATTTTTTTGTTTTTGTTTAACTGATTCTTGAAGTCTTATTGAGTCATTCATTTCAATTTGTTCAATTTTAATTTTTAAGGTATTATTTCCTTCAGTTATCTTTTTTAGCTCCTTTTGTAACTGGCCAATTAAATTTTTTGGTTCATTGCATTCTTTTTCCATTTTGCCAATTTTATTTTTCAGTGAATTGTTGTCTTTTTGCAATTCACTAATTTTGTTTTTCAGTGAATTGTTATCTTTTTCCAATTCATTATTTTTATTTTCTTGTGATTTGGTGACTTTTTCCAATTCACCAATTTTGTTTTTCAGTGAATTGTTGTTTTTTACCAATTCACTATTTTTGTATTTTAGGAATTTTTGTCTTTTTCCAATTCACTAATTTTGTTTTTCAGTGAATTGTTGACTTTTACCAATTCACTATTTTTTTCCAGTGAGTTGGCGACTTTTTCCAATTCACCAGGCTTATTTTCCAGTTTTTCACATCTCTGTTACAGGGCGATATTTCCTTCTTGCACTGCTCTCAATTTATTTCCCCAATCTTCTTCTAGCTCTCTTTTGAGATTCTCTATGCAGTCTTCCAGGTAAGCCTTCTGAAAGAGAGACCAGCTTAAGTCCACCTTTGCGGCTTTATCTGGGATTGTTTTCAAAATCTCAGGATCTGGGGACTTCTCTAGTTTCTCTCCGTAAAAGCTGTCTATGGTGAGAGCTCTCTTCTTCTTGCTCATGATTTTCAGCTGAAGTATCAGTCACCAGCAGGGAATCTGCAGTAGTTTTAATTTGCCCTGGGGCAGTTTGCCGAGTTGACTTCCAGTCTGGGGCTGATCTTGCTAGATCCGCATTAGGACCACACTTTCAGCTGCTCTCAATCCACCCTTTATCAAAGGTAGACCTGCCAAAGCACCTGCCCGAAAGCAGAGCAAAGTGGCCCAAGCATCTTCCAGGGACCTCCTGACAGCCTAATATCTTCTGGTCCTTCCCAGCCCCAGACTTGCACCCCGGCTGCGCACTGGCGTCTGAGCGCTGGGAGCTGCTCCATCCGGTGCCTGTCTAAAACTGACCTCAGAAGTTCTTTCAAAGCAGATATTTGATAGAAGTGCGTTGTAGTCCAAGTGTTTGGTGGAGCCCTCACTCCAGAACCAATTCAGAGGCTCAATTTGTCTGGGTGTGAGGGAAGGTCACAGGAGCTCACAGAGAAAGCTGTCTACAGTTTGCCATCTTGGCTCCGCCCCCCCAAACGGATCCATTTAGATGATCATTTTTGACAACATGTGCAGGATGGATTGGAGCCTGGTACAGGAGAGAGAGTGCCTAATTCACTCAATGAATCATGGTTTAAATTCTGACTCTTCTACTTACTACCTTTTATGATTGGGACAAGGTATCTACCGCTGGGACTCAGATTCCTCAAATAAGATGAAGGAGTTGCACTAGAAAGTCTTATCTAGTCTCTTCCAGTTCAAAATCTATGACCGTCTGAGAATGTTAGAAGAAAGAACTGTTAAAAGAAACTTCTATTCCATTAAAACAAGGCTAGTCTTAGTCAATAAGGATAAAAAGGCAGCTTCCCAGGGATTTGATAGTTTCTGACTTTTAGTCCTTTGTCAGACCCTGAACTTGCAAACACAAACAGTGAAGGAGGTAAATAAACTCCCTCCCATTTGGGAAGCAATCAGCCAGGCAGATCAATTGTCTGAAGTTGGGAGTGGCAAGACTTCTGGGCAAGGAAGGGATGAAGGTCAGGGGCTAGGAATTAGAATACCAGGATCCTATCTTGGAATCTTGAACTGTTGTGGGAAGGCTCTTGATTTCTCCTCAGAAGCAGATCTCAGTTTCTCTCTCTCTCTCTCTCTCTCTCTCTCTCTCTCTCTCTCTCTCTCTCCCTCCTTCCCTCCCCCCTCTCTCCCTCTTTCTGTCTCCTTTCTTTTTTAAAACTGCGCATCATTTCTCCCTTGAGGGAACTGATATTGGTCCATGACTTAGGACAGATTCAGAGCTAGAATAGACTTCAGAGGCCATCTAGTCCAACTCCTTCTCTTTAGGAATGAGGAAATGGAGATTTGAGAAGCAATGAATCACTTCTTCGAAGCTCCACAGGTGTTAAGCCACAGAGGCAAGATCTGAACCTTCCTCATCTGACTCCAGATCCAGTATTCTCTCCACTGTGCTATATACTGCCTTACAAGGAAGAAACAGGCCACCAAATAAATTCTGACAGCATCAGTGTGAGTATCTCTCTGGTACTAATGAGGGGGTATAGCTATTGAGATATCTCAGATTCCATCTTGGCCTGCAATACACAAAAACAAAGGCATCAGACTTCAATGAGGAGAGGGCCATTAATCTGTATGTAAGGATCCCTGCAGAAACATGATATGTATTTATTACATGATTTATTGTACTTTATTTTATGATTATAAATGTTGTGTTGAATGATTGTACTGTATTGCATGACTTATTGTATTTTTATTTATTTTGTTAAATACTTCCCAGGAATATTCCAGTCTAATTTGGGTCACACTCAGGGGTGTTGTGGACCATATTTTGCTTACCATATTTGATGCCTCTGGCCTAAAGCATAAAGAGGGAGGGAAAGGGAGGGAAAGGCAGGTCAGAAAAACTAATACATCAAGTATTTTGTAGCATGTTAAAATTTACAAAGTGATAGAAAAGGCAAATGTTATCCTCAATTTACAGATGAAAAAATTCAGACTCAGAGCAATTATTTGCCCAGAGCCAAAGAGATACTAAGTACTCTTGAGTCAGGACAAAAACATTGATTTTTCCTGACTCCAAATTCAATCCTCTTAATACTATATGGTCCTCCCTCTCGTGGGACCTACATGAAACTGATGACATAATTGAGGAGTTAAGGATCAAGAACATACTTTGTCATCAGATTTCCTTCCTCTCTTGTTTTCCTATTCTCTTTTCTCAGCCGCTAGCTGGTGGGAAGCCAGGTTATTTCAGAAATTAACTATATTGCTCTGCTCACTCTCCACCATCCCAGATGAACCCCCCCCCAAAGATCACAGTACTAGGTTGTCAAGGAGGCAGGAGGAGAGGGGGCTTGCTTATCTTGTCCCCCCCGGGAATAGAGGTGATCAATCTCCCTGTCCACCAGGGACCTCCGGAGCCCAACTCTTTGTTTGGGGTTTGTCAGTTGACTGTCGTCATGGGGTCCGCCTGCCCTCTTCAGGGCCTCACTTTCCAAAATAGAACTGCCCTTTGACCCAACCAAGCTCATTAATCAACTCCCAGCAGCTACTGCCAAGCTCAGACCCAGAAATGCGCCAGGGAGATCTGCCAGCCAGCTCCCTCGCCCTGCAAATGAAGGGCACTGCCAGATGCCTTCAAGATCTCTGCAGGCTCTTGTTTCTACATTAGCTGAATAATGCTAGACCACATTTATGTAACACTACAAAACACTTTTCCTTACAAAAAACAGTCCTAAAGACTCTGAGCTCCTCCCCTCATGAAGTATGTCTTATTTATGCTCACACAGTGGTCTGTACACAGTAGGCACTTAATAGATGTGTGTTGCATAAGGTTGGAAGTGTGATTACTAGTATTCTTATTTTACAGGTCAGGTCCTGACAGATGGAATAGCCTTTTTCACTAGGTAGTGAGCTCCCCTTTACTGAAGGTCATTAAAAAGAGACTGAATGAGCACTTTAAGGAAGTTATGGGAGGATTCAGGGCAGTTAAGGATTGGGCTGATCTTAGATGAGATTTCCCCTTTCTCCTTCCCCCAAGGCAGAAGGGTTAGTAGAAGTGGTTCATAATTAACTACCTAATTGGGCAACTAGGTAGTTTGGGGGTCAGTGTGGACCTGGAGCCAGGAATTCCTGAGTTCAAGCTGTGTGACCCTGGGCAAGCCACTTAACCCCGTTTATCCCAGTATTCTCCTCTGTAAAATGAATTGGAGAAGGTACTGGCAAATTATTCCATTATCTTTGCCAAAAATCCAAATGGGATCGTGAAGAGTCAGACATAACTGAAAATTGACTGAACAGCAACAAACAATAAAAAAACAAGTATTCAAATCCAGGTCTCTGTTGCCTCTCATGTGGAGGAAATAATCTGAAATTGTTCCCAACTTCACTTGCATGTAATTATATAATTGTGCAACTTCCATGAAAGGGTGATACAAAATATTAAAGTTCCAATAAAAAATATTCCTTCTCTCCATCTCTATCATTCACCAGGAACATAGGAAGCCTTTCCCTATTCTTAATGCTAGTAACGTACTTCTGAGATTACCGTCCATCTCTCTATAATATATCTTGTATGCACACAGTTGTTTACACGTTGTCTTCCCCATTAGAATGTAAGCTCCTTGAAGACAGAGATTGTTTTAGCTGTTATTTGTATTTCTTGCACATAATGCAGTGCCTGACCCATAGTAAGAACTTAAATGATTTTTAACTGTCAGTTGAATTCATAGTCAAACACCAAAGGAACTAAGTACTACAGTGATTAGAGTGATAGTCTAAAATCAAGAATACCTGAATTTCAATCCGATTTTAGGCACTTATTAGCTGCATAACCCTGAGTAAGGCATTTAACTTCTATCTACCTTAACTTCTTTGACAGCAAAACAGGGTTGTTGTGAGGGTCAAATGAGATACTTATAAAAGCTTAGCAAAGGTCCTAGTAGATAGTAGGCATTCAATTTGTGCCTATTTCCTTCTTGTCAAAGCCTTTGTTTTTGCCCCAGAGATGAATATGTAATGTTAAAGTAGCCATTCATAGGATCAAAATTGTAGCGTTGGAAATTACCTCCACAGTTTTCTGATTTAAAGCTGAAAAAATGGGGGCCCAGGCAAGTTATGATCTCCCCACTTCTTCTCACTTCCAAACTAGCCTTTCCACTGTGCCAAATTTACTCCTTTCATGTAGATACATCCCCACCCTTTCCCATCATTGCAGATTATAACCCATTGGTGCCTACACATCCTGTGAGATTATTGCTCTAGTTTCATCATCCATAAAATGAGAGGGTGACCTCTGAAGTCCCTTTTAGACCTATTATCCTATTATTTTTCCCATAAAAGAGTCATCCAATGCACTGCAGACCTTCTTCTACACCTTTTAATACATTGTGGATTCAAATACATCACTTGGGGCAGTCATTCAATTCTCATTCTTATTAAGCAAATGGACCACCTCCTTTTAGGTCATATGTGTCCTTGATGATTCCTCAAGTAATTTACTGCTTTTACTAATCCCTTTTGCTTTAAATCATTACTATTTTCAGATATTTCCCTCTCCCCTCTGTAGAATCATCCCTGATAATAAAGAATAAAAAAGACAGGGGAAAAACAGATCAGCAAAACTAGCTAAGTGGAGCTGTATTTGTAGCCTTATAAACCCACAGTTCCCTCCCTCTTACAAAGAAAGGAGGAAGATGCATGTTCTCATCTCTTTTTCAGGGCTTAATTTGGCCATTGTCTTCAGTTGGTAGAGTTAGGGGAGGATTGTTCTTTCTATTTATATTATTGTTGTCATGATATCTATTGTATTTCTAGTTATGCTTATTTTATTTTGCATCAGTTCATATAGGTTTTCTCATTTTTCTCTGAATTCTTTTTTTTAAGCTTTTTATTTGCAAAACATATGCATAGGTAATTTTTCAACACTGACTCTTGCAAAGCTTTCTGTTACAAATTTTTCCCTCCTACCCCACACCCCCTCCCCTAGATGGCAGGAAGTGTAATACATGTTAATTATGTTAAAATATTTGACAGATTGAATATGTGTATATATATTTATACAGTTATCTTGCTATATAGGAAAAAAAATCCTGAGAAGGAAAACACAATGTAAGCAAACATCATTAGAGAGTGTGAAAATGCTACGTTGTAGTCCAGACTCAGCTCTCACAGGCCTCTCCCTGGGTGTATATGACTTTCTTCATCCCTGAACAACTGGAACTGGTTTGAAACATCTCATTATTGAAGAGAACCACATCCAGCAGAATAGATCATCATATAGTCTTATTGTTGCCATGTAATGATCTCCTGGTTCTGCTGATTTCACTCAGCATCAGTTCATGCAAGTCTCTCCAGGCCTCTCTGAAATCATCTTGTTAATCGTTTCTTATAGAACACTAATATTCCATAACATTCATATACCATAATTTATTCAGCCATTCTCCAATTGATGGGTATCCATTCAGTTTCCAGTTTCTAGCCACTACAAACGTTCTTGCACATGTGGGTCCCTTTCCTTCCTTTAAGATCTCTTTGGAAAATAAGCCCAATAGAAACACTGCTGGGTCAAAGGGTATGCACAGTTTGATAACTTTTTGAGCATAGCTCCAAATTGCTCTCCAGAATGGTTGGATCCATTCACAGTTCCACCAATAATGTATCTGTGTACCAGTTTTCCCACATCCCCTCCAAAATTCGTCATTATCTTTTCCTGTCATCTTAGCCAATCTGACAGATGTGTAGTGGTATGTGTAGTTGTCTTAATTTGCATTGCTCTGATCAATTGTGATTTGGAACACCTTTTCACATAATTAGAAATAGTTTTAATTTCATCGTCTGAAAATTGTCTGTTCATATCCTTTGACTATCGATTGGAGAGTGGCTTGAATTCTTATAAATATGTTTCTCTGAATTCTTCATACTCATTTTTTCTTACTCTGCAAAAATGTTCCAATATATTCTTGGGTCAGAATGTATTAGGACATCCACTTTGTTTCTAGTTCTTAGCTACTGTAAGAGTATGCTATAAATATTTTGGTGTATCTTGGAGGTTTATTTCTATCTTTGATCTCCATGGGGCATGTGCCCCAATGTGCAATAGGATCTTGAATGATTATTTATTCACTTTGCAGAATAACACTTGACTGACTAAAGTCATTTTCTAATACCTATGTAACTGGGTACTTCCCTGATTCCTTGGTGTGTTCAGTGTCCCCTCCTTGGATATTCTCTACTTTTTCCAGGGTGACCATGTAGAACCTGGAGCCCAGCTTCTGATCATGTATGACTCATTAACGAGTAATCCTTAATTGACCACTGAGGCAGAAGAGAGGAGAATTTGGGGAATCTTTTTAAAACAGGAGACAATATCCAGCTGAACTTTTTCTTAACTGCAGCCTGTTCTCTGCTGCAACTAAAAAAGAAAAAGGAGGGGCAGCTAGGTGGTGCAGTGGATAGAGCACCAGCCCTGAAGTCAGGAGGACCTGAGTTCAAATCTGATCTCAGACATGTAACAGCTGTGTGACCCTGGGCAAGTCACTTAACCCCAATTGCCTCAGCAAAAAAAAAAAGAAAAGAAAGAAAAGAAAAAGGAATAATATAAGAAAAGGTAGAAAAGAGATAAGGTCTTTTCTCTTCCCTAATATAATGGCAATCCAACCTACAGGATGGCTAATGCCAGAAAGACCTCATTAGTTTGCATCTGATTGCTCATCCATTTTTGCATTTTTTCTCTTTTGTAGGTGAGGAGGGAGAAGGGAAAATGCAAACATTTTCAACTTCATCCACCAAAATGGTAGTATTTGTAGCCAAAACAGGAGCAGACTGGAAGCAATGTCTGGGAAGCCCTAGTGAAAAAGATCAAGTTTAACTGTTTGATCAGATGATGCTTGGTACAGAGGTGAAATGTAAACTATTTAATTAGCAGCCTTGCAGCAAAAATCAATTTATTTTCTGATGAGACTCAAGTATCAGCCTCTCAACCAACTGTAACAATAAGTATAAACAATAAGTATAAACTAATTTATTGAGACTTGTTTAAATCATTATGTTAATTTACAGAATGAATTTCTTCTAGGTTAGTCCCTGAGTAAAAATAAACCATTTGTTACCATGCCTGATTCATTTTTTCCTTCTCTTCTTCCTGGAGAATCCTTTAAATTTTGACATAACTGTTACTATAATTAGCAACCTTCTCTGGGGAAGCCAACGTGAAAACAATAAGCCAGTATGTGTAAGGATGGGCAACCCAACCCATTAACGCAGTGATCTTCTGCCTTTTTGTGTGTCATGGACCCTTTCTAAGAATAACTTTGTAAATACATAAAATTACAAAGGAAACCAAGTATACTGAAATACAGTTGTCAAAATACTTAAAAAAAAAAAGATAATGAGCCCTGAACTAAAGAGAATTTAGATTTTGCTTAGCATTGAACATAGTACAGGACCATTTGGCTGGATACAAATTGGGAAGGAGCAGGTTGTCAGACCCTTCTACCTCAGCCAAGTGGTGCTTCTATGACCTAGGCTAGACTTACATTTGTTATGACACACAAGACCTCCAAAACTGTAAATTGCAAGCATCCCATTGAACTTCGATTCTGACATCTCCAGTCTTACAGCTAAGGAGAAATATTGGGACTGAAGGAAAGGATGTTTCATTTTGCTTGGATAGAACTGAGAAGGGGACCTTCCCAAAAACAGAGAATAGGTGTGGTCTTCTGGAAAACACAGTAGTTGATTAACTTCCTAATGTAGGAAACTAAAAAAACAAAACAAAACAAAAAAACCTGTCCCTTCCCTTCCTAAAAGTTTCTCTCCTTTTAGAACAACCCTGTGGGGCCTTAGATAGCTTCCACAATTAACATTTCTTTTGGTCATCTTTTGCACTCCCCAGATCGTCCTTGAGAATGTAAATCCCTCAGGTATGTGGGAAAGAATAAATTACTTTGTCCCCTTGGCACAAACTTTCCTACCTCTTTTTGTATGTTCTGGACCATTTTGGCAGGTATGGACCCCTTCTCAGAATCATGTTTTTAAATGCACAAAAGAAAATACATAGAATTACAAGTGAATTTAATTACATGGAAATATAGTTATCAAAATGTTGAAAAAAGTTAATGGACTCCAGGTTAAGAATCGTTGTCCTTGTAATATCAGTTAGTTTGTAAGTTTTGGAGGGGTAAGGGTAGCAAGAGTCAGCCCCAGTGAAAAAAACAGAGAAGAGGTGAGAGAGCCTGAAGACAAACTTTTGCTAATTTTACAAAGTTGATGACAATAAAATATATTCTACATTGTATTACTTTTTAAAACTCACAAACTCCGCTTAAATTTCCTTTTCAAAAATGTTAGACACATAGCTTTGAGCCCCAATGCATCCTATAATACTCCTAAGTGTGACCTGAACCATATTAAAATATAATTGGAAAATATTTAACAAAATAAATAAAAATTTATTTATATTTATATTTTATATTTATATTATATATTAATATTTTATTTATATTTATATTAGGGTATGGAATGTAGCAGAAGATGTTAGCTAAATAAAATCTAAGGCCCAAGTACCCTAACTCCTCCTATGTTTAATTATAGGTTTCCAGCACAGTCCTTGGCACATAAAAACACTTAATAAACGCTAGCTGATTGATCAGTTTCCAGCTTCCTGTATAGAAAGGGCAGAATTCAGATCTTTGGCAGCTAAATTTTATGGTGAAATCTCCTTAGCTACTTGATCATTATAAGTGATCCATCCAGGACCAACCTGGAAGAATTCAGATCTTTGGCACATTTATAAATAGGTTTTAAGGTTTATGGTGAAATCTCCTTAGCTACTTGACCCCTTCATTGTAAGTGATCCATCCAGGGCCAACCTGGAAGGATGGAAATTGGAGTGGCTAAGGGAAAAGGTTTTGAAGCTATAAATTACTCTCTGCCTGTGACATCAAGATTATTACTAGTAGGACTCTGGGGAGCACCCCCTCTCAGTTCTCCCGTGCCCTCAGGAGGGGCACTGACAGTGCTGGTCTCTCTCCAAGGATGCTAATGGTTCTGAAGAATGATTGCCAGAGCCTCCCCTGCTTGCCAATCAGATAATGCCAGAGGTGCCCTGGGTAATTTTCTTAGCAGAAATGTAAACAGGGCTCGGAGGAGAGGAATGTGGGTCTGCTTCAAGCTGCCATGATTTTCATCCCTTAATTATCACCCGGTGTTTATTTAAGGAGTTGAAAAGGGGATGGGGAAGGAAAATTGGATTAGGGTGGTAGGGACAGGGAGGGAAGAGGGAGAAGAGAATTGCTGATTTAACCCAATTCCTTCAGGTCAAAATGAGGACAATCAGGCAATACCTCCAGAGTCCCAAGAGTAAGCCTAGGGTTTCCTCTAGGAGAGGATACTCTTTCTTTCTGTCCCAATCCCTATTCTAGGAAGACAGTGGGCCACTTTCTGCTATCTTTGATAAATAAGTTCCTCTCTTCACTAAATAATGTTTGCTTTGAGGGCCTCAAGTATTTTTAAATCTTTGAAATGGGTCAATCTCTTCCTTGTATCTTTCTCAACTCGAGTACTATAAAGCTCAAAGGAGCCCCTGCCTCTGCGCTCAAGAGAGCAAGTTCTCTTCTGGTGAGGAGTCTAATTCATTCATTCATTTAATTGAGTTAATTTTTTTAACTATAAAAGCTTTATCGATGCCTTTTATTAATGCACCACAGTAATTTCCAGATATACCACCCACCTACTTAGCCAATAAGCCTTCCCTTGTAGCAAGGAAAATATACAAAACCAACCAACACACTGTTCACTCTGTTAGTATATACATTATTCTTCACCTAGAGTCTGTCACTCTTTGCCAAAAAAAAAAGGAAAGTCCATTTCCTCTCCTCTTTTTCAGGACCAAGATTGGCTCTTACAGTCATTTAACATTTGGCTTTGTTTTAGTAGAGTTCTTTTCATTTGCATTATTGTGGCTGCATATATTCTTTTTCTTGGTTCTGTTTACTTCAGTCTTCATCCATATGAGTTTTTCCATATTTATCTGAATTGAAGTGGTCTAATTTAAAAGGGGATGGATGATTCATTTTCAGTATTTATAATAAAACTACACAAAAATCCTGCCCCAGGGCTTCTTTGTGGCATGGAGATGGCCCTGGGTTTTTGAAGGCTGTCAGTTGAACATAAATTCAGTCTCAGTAGTATCCCAACAATAAATATAGTCATTACCTTCTGAAAACCAACATAGCAAAATACAGAGGCAATCCGTGAAAGAAGCATAAATACAAAAAAGCCCTTAATTCTCTTCACATGTCTGTCATGAAGGTGGAAGAGTGGCAGAAAAGAGTCCTAAAAAACCACAGTTTATTTATTAATATTAACTGTTGGTACTCTAAATGTCAGATCCTAAATCAATGACCAAGTTAATCAGTCAATAAATAGTCAGTACCTGCTACGTGTCAGGCACTAGGAATACAAAAATCTACCTCAAGAACCTCACCACCAAATGGGGAAGATGACATGCAGGAAACTGTTCAGACAAGATATATATACAAGCATAAATTTGAAATAACAACAGAGCAAAGGCACTAGGATTAAAAGGAGATTGGGTAAGGCTTCCTGTAAAAAATGGAATTTTAGCTGGGATATAAAAGAAGCCAGAGAAATCAAGAGGTGGGCATAAAGATGGAGAGCATTCCAGACATGAGGGATGGCCCAAGAAAATGTCTAGAGTCAGACATTTTGTTTGACAAAAATAGTATTTTGTTTGAGGAACAGCAAGGAAACAATTATCACTAGAACAAGAGTATGTGTGGGGGCAGTAATGTATAAAAAGTCTGGCAAAGACTACATACGTCTCAGATTGGCTAAAATGATAGGAAAAGATAATGTTGGAGGGGATGTGGGAAAACTGGGACACTGATACATTGTTGGTGGAACTGTGAACCGATCCAACCATTCTGGAGAGCAATTTGGAACTATGCTCAAAGAGTTATCCAACTGTGCACACCCTTTGACCCAGCAGTGTTTCTATTGGGCCTATATCCCAAAGAGATCTTAGAGGAGGGAAAGGGACCCACATGTGCAAGAATGTTTGTGGCAGCCCTTTTTGTAGTGGTTAGAAACTGGAAACTGAATGGATGCCCTTCAATTGGAGAATGGCTGAACAAATTATGGTATGTGAATGTCATGGAATATTATTGTTCTGTAAGAAACAACCAGCAGGACGATTTCAGAGAAGCCTGGAGAGACTTGCATGAACTGATGTAAGTGAAGTGAGCAGAACCAGGAGATCATTGTACACAGAAACAACAAAACTATGTGATGTTGAATTCTGATGTATCTTTGTTGGAGGGGAAGGGATGCAGAAATGTCACCTTGCGCTAATACAGCAACCAAAGTCCACTGGAATGAGCTTGGGCTTAGGAGTTGAGACTTTTGACTATCTTTTCTGCTGAGACATTAGTAATCAAATAGTCCCCAAATACATGTTTCCACCCTTGAAGGCAATCTCATGAATTTAAGATGTCCAAAGATTTAGGCTCCCTCAGTGAAAGCTGACTGGGGGCCGGGAAAGTTTCTGGATCAGACATTATGATCACTAATGTGGGGGGGGGGGGCTCAATCCATGGCTTGTTTGCAAGAAGATGTAGTCCTGGAAGGAATTATTTGGAGAATATGGAGTGGGGTGAAATGTAAAATTACCATTCAGTAGTCCTTCAAATAGTATCATGGCTTGATGTTTCAAGTATCACCCTCCCATTCCTGTAAAATAGTAATTATGTTATTACTAAGGATTATTTTCTGTTTTTCTAACCTGGAAAAATTTACATGAATTGATACAAAGTGAAATAAGCAGAACCAGGAAAACACTGTATGTAGCAACCACAATATTGTATGAAGATCAACTATGAATGACGTGGCTATTCTCAGCAATGCAATAATCTAAGGCAATTCTGTAGGACTTATGAAAAATATTATCTGTCTCTGAAGAAAAAACTAATGGAGTCTGAATGCAGATCAAAGCATACTTTTACTCTACTTTCTTTATTTGTCTTGGTTTTTTTTGCCGATGTTTTCTTTCACAACATGAATAACATGGAAATAGGTTTTGCATGACTGCACATGTATAACCTATATCAAATTTCTTGGAGAGGAAGGGAAAAGAGAAAAGAAAGAAGTCAAAACTCACCATTTTTTGAAAAAGAATGTTCAAATTGTTTTTAACATGTAATTGGGGGAAAAAATCAAAACAATTATTTTGGTTTTCTGTCAATGCATGCTTGTGAATCTTGTGTGTATTTAGCATTCTTTTTGTGTAGAGGAAATAATTGTCCTATTAATGATCTATATTGTATATTGAGTATCTTTCTACTGCCCTTAAACTATTCAAAGCAAATGTTTGAGGAGATCTTAATACAGTACCTGGCACATATTAAGCACTTAATAAATTTGTGTTGATCATGGACATGAGCTGAACCAATATTTTAGGCAAGTTTTTCCTTGGACTCCCGGGTAGATATGTAAAAAGCCAAAGAATGGGAGAATGCAGAGTCTGACCCTTCTTGTAAATACTTAGACTCACTTAGAGTGACATAAATAGGTCCAGACCTGAGAGAGGTCTCTTAGCCCCCTCCCCCAATCAGGGCCCAGTCTTAAAGTGGTTATTAAATTGACATTGATCAAGTACCTCAAAGTTTACAATAAATATAATTTATATACATATATGTAGTAGTATATCTATATATATATATGTATGTATATATGCATAAGTATATTTTACTAATTTGATTCTACTAACAATCCAGTTCTGAAATAAATCTCTCTTAGTCTTTCCACAAAATGAGGAGATTATAGGGGGATCTGAGATCATTATAAGGGAAATAGAATAAGCATTTATATATCTAGCACTTGCCCTATGTGAGGTACTTTACAAATATCATCTCATTTTATTTTCACAATAACCTATGAGATAGGTGCTATTATTATCCTAATAATGATAATATGTAATATTATGTTTGTAGTTGGAAAAACTGAGGCAGAGAATAATTAAGTGACTTGCTCAGGGTAACAGCTAATTAGTATGTATCTAAGGTCAAATTTGAATTAAGTCTTCTTGACTCCAGACCTGGTGCTCTATCTACTCTGTGCCTAGCATATAGCAACCCCAAAAAGCTATTGACATCTTGTATTACAATTTTGAGCAGAGGACCCATAACAAGGGATATAATTATCCCTGATTTCTCTGTGCAGTCATATTCTATCTAAAGTACTATGTTCTGAGCACCACATTTCAGGAGGGTTATTGATGAACTTATGATGGTGATAGGCCTGGAAATTATGACATAAAAACATTCTTTGAAGGAATTGAGTCTAGTTAACCTGAAGAAGAGAAGGCAGCATTGGGTGTAGGGAGGGTACTGGATTTGGGGGTCAGAAAACCAGAGTTTTTAATGTTTACTACTAAACATGTAACTGAGTTGTTACATCACTTCTGGGTCTATTTCCTTCTGTGGAAAATGAATAGGTTGGGGGGCAGCTAGGTGGCGCAGTGGTTAGAGCACCAGCCCTGAAGTCAGGAGGACCTGAGTTCAAATCTGGTCTCAGACACTTAACATTTCCCTAGCTGTGTGACCCTGGGCAAGTCACTTAACCCCAATTGCCTCAGCAAAAAGCAAAAAAAAAAAAGAAAATGAATAGGTTGGGCTGGATCCTGCTAAGCTCTCCCAGCTATGTTCAAAGTCTTTAAATATTTGAGGTCAGTTATCTAGTACAGTGGCTAGCAAGCTAAGTCGACTCAGGCAGCTCTGAGTTCAAATCTAAACTCAGACACTTACTAGCTGTATGATCTTGGGCAAATCACTTAATTTTATTTGCCTCAGTTTCCTCATCTGTAAAATAGGCTGGAGAAGGAAATGACAAACCACTCCAGTAGCCTTGTCAGGAAGGGAATCATAAAGAATTGGATATGACTGAAATGACTGAATTGCAACAACCTGGAAGAAGAGAGAGCAGTGTTCCCTGCCACTAATCAGAGGCTGGGTGATCTCTTGTCAAGAATATGGTAAAGAGATCCTTCTTCAGGGAAGCTGTCAATCTAGACCTCTTCTAACTCTGATTCTCTGGGGCGGTGGGTTTTTGTTTGTTTGTTTTTTAATCTTTTTCCATAGGGCTACAGTCCCTAAGTCAGAAATGGCTTCTCTTTTTTTCTTCCCTTGTTGCTGGCAAAGCAAAGGCTACAGCCACCCCCCAAGCATCCTGCCCAGGTCAAAACACCATCAAAGTTTGGGAAACAAGAGGAAAGAAACAATACCAAACACCAGAATCAGCTCCCTCTCCATGAAAACAAGCAGAGAGAAATTTCCGCTGCAGCCCAGCTGGCAGGGAGCAAGAGGCAGCCGGCCACCCAGAAGAGAATCCAGGCGTTCCCATTAACCTCCTCAGCACCTCCCTGAGGAGGCAGCTACATGGTGCAGTGGATTAGAGCACTCTGCCTGGGCTCAGGAAGAGATGGTTCAAATCCAGCCTCAGATATTAGTTCATGGAGACAATCAAATAAAATAATGATTATAAAGCTCTAAGTACAGTGCCTGACACATAGTAGGTGCTTCATAAATGCTTATTCTCTCCCCTCCTCCCCTAGATAATGGCCTGGCTCTAAGCAAGTTATTTACCCTCTGTCTACCTCAATTTCATCAGTTGTAAAAATAGGAACAATAATATTCACCTATCTCATAGGGTTAGTGTGAGGATCAAATAAAAGAATATTTGTAAAGTACTGAGCACAGTGTCTGGCATACAGTAGATACTTATTACGCTTATTCCCCCCTTAGGGACTCACCTGACTAAGAACAATGTTGAGGTCCAAGGAGTATAAGTGGCCTTCCTGGTCTTATACAGCCAATGGGGCCAGAAAGGTGGGATGTCACCTGTTGTTGTAGGGATCCCCTTCCCTGCATAGCATGATGAAACACACACACACACACACACACACACACACACACACAGAGGTACTAGTCACTGCTCTGTGACTTAATTCATTGTTAAATCTTGTGCAAATTATTGAACTGAATTGGGCCCTGATTTTTCCATCTGAATGCTAGAAATATTAATATCCTATTTTAATATATAGGGATATCATGGAACTCATGTGAGGCAAACCTTGTGAAAAATATAACATAAAACAAATTTTTTAAAATTCTATAAAGTTTGTCATCCCTTAAAAATGAGTGAAGATACTAACTGAAGATTAGTTTGAAGTTACATTCAATTTAATTGAATGCCTAGAATAGTTTAGAATAGACTAGAGCAGACTATAGACTGTATGCTCAGTGAATAGAATTCTGGAGTAAAAGGATTTGAGTTCAAATTCTGCTATTAACTTTGTATGACCTTGGACACTTAATCACTTAACTGGTCCGGGTCTCAGTTTTCTCATATATAGAGTAAAGGAACGTCATATGAGAGTCCTTCCAAACCTAAATCTGTTCTTCTGTGAAAAGTTTGCCATTGTTTTTTTTCTTTCTCATTAGTATTTTCCCAATTATATGTAAAGATAGTTTTCAACATTCATCTTTGTAAGACTTTCAATTTTTTTCTCCCTACTTCTCATACCTGCTGCCTCCTCAAGAGAGTAAGCAATCTGATATGTTATACAAGTAAAACCATTGTAAATGTATTTCCATCTTTGTCATATTGTGAAAGAAAAATCACAACAGAAGAGAAAAAAAGAGAAAGAAAAAGCAAACAGACAAAAAAAAATCTGCCATTGCTTCATGCTGTAGAACTCATTGGTCTCTCCTAGCTCTGAATACTATTATGGATAAAGACTTGGCCTTGGAGCTAGGAGACCTAGGAATTAGGATTCAAGCTTTCTGATCTTCTGGTATGACCTTGAAAATGTGACTTCACATCTCAAGTCTCCAAGCAACACTCTAATATTCTGAGGTACAGAGAAGATGCCTGTAAGCATATGTAGAGTTAAGTTTCCTTGTTTGGGAGTTCCCAAGACTAATAAAAGCATAATAATCCTCCATATGTTCAATATCTAGACCTTGCTTAGAACTCATTATTTTTGCTCCAAACCCATTCCACCTCCTAAATTCTCTGTTAAAAGCACCCCCATTTACTGGCTAAGAAATAGAGCAGTCGATCAGTGGCATAGGATAGGTTATTAGGACAATCTAGGCAATAACCTTAACAATTTAGTGTTTGATAAACCCAAAGACCCCAGCTTTTGGGATAAGTACTCACTATTCGACAAAAACTGCTGGGAAAATTGGAAACTAGTGTGGAAGAAATTAGGGCTTGACCCATACCTAACACCACATACCAAGATAAGATCTAAATGGGTTCATGATCTAGATATAAAGAGTGACTTTTGTAAGCAAGTTAGAGGAACGTAATATAGTTTACCTCTCAGACCTGTGGAGATGGAATAAATTTATGTCCAAAGAAGATCTGGAACTCCTAATTGAACATCAGATGGATAATTTTGATTATATTAAGTTAAAAAGTTTCTGTACAAACAAAACTAATGCAGACAAGATTAGGAGGGAAGCATCAAATTGGGAAATCATCTTTACATTTAATGGTTCTGATAAAGGCCTCATTTCTAAAATATATAGAGAATTGTCTCATATATATAAGAATTCAAGCCACTCTTCAATAGATAAGTGGTCAAGGGATATGAACAGACAATTTTCAGATGATGAAATTAAAACCATCTCTAGTCATATGAAAAGTTACTCCAAATCACTATTGATCAGAGAAATGCAAATTAAGACAACTCTGAGGTACCACTACACACCTGTCAGATTGGCTAAAATGACAGGAAAAGATAACGATGAATGTTGGAGGGGATGTGGGAAAACTGGGACACTGATACATTGTTGGTGGAACTGTGAACGGATCCAGCCATTCTGGAGAGCAATTTGGAGCTATGCTCAAAAAGTTATCAAACTGTGCATACCCTTTGACCCAGCAGTGTTTCTACTGGGCCTATATCCCAAAGAAATCTTAGAGGAGGGAAAGGGACCCACATGTGCAAGAATGTTTGTGGCAGCCCTTTTTGTAGTGGCTAGAAACTGGAAACTGAATGGATGCCCATCAATTGGAGAGTGGCTGAATAAATTATGGTATATGAATGTTATGGAATATTACTGTTCTGTAAGAAACAACCAGCAGGACGATTTCAGAGAGGCCTGGAGAGACTTGCATGAACTGATGCTGAGTGAAACGAGCAGAACCAGGAAATCATTAAACACAGCAACAACAATATTACATGATGATCAATTCTGATGGATATGGCTCTCTGCAACAAAGAATTGTCTCAAACCAGTTCCAATTGTTCACTGAAAAAAACCATATATACCCAGAGAGAGGGATATGAAATATGGACCACAACGTAATATTTTCATGATCTCTATTGATATTTGCTTGCATTGTGTTGCCTTTCTCTGATTTTCTTTTTTTTCTTGTAGATAGGATTTTTCTTGCATAACTTGTCAAGTATTTCAACATTATTAACATGTAGTGGACTTCCTGCCATCTAGGGGAGGGGAGGGGACTGGGGGTAAAATTTGTAATGGAAAGCTTTGTAAAGATCAATGCTGGGGAACTATCCATACATATGTTATACAAATAAAAAGCTTTAATAAAAAAGCACCCCCATTGTTCTCATCACCCTGGTCCACAAGCTAAGGGTCATCCTTCACTCTTCACTCTCATTTAACCCTGCCATTCCTATATCCAATCAGATGTCAGGTCTTTTCAATTCTTTCTCACAACATCTCTCCTATCTGTTCCCTTCTCTTGACTTACACTACAGTCACCCTGGTTCAGGCCCTTATCACCTCTCACCTAACCTATTGCAATACCTTTAGAATGTTCTTCCTGCAAGGGATGGAAGCATCTAGATGGCACATGGATAGAAAACTGGTCTTGGAGTCAGAAACCTGAGTTTAAATCAGCCTCCGACACTTATTAGCTGTGTGATTCAGGACAAGTTACTTAATCTGCCTAATTTCCCCAACTACAAAAAATGAGGATAATAAAAGCATCTACCTCCCAGGGTTGCTGTGAGAATCAAACATGATAATGTTGGAAATGGCTTAGCATATAGTGTTTGGCATATAGTAGGTGCTTAATAATTGCTTGTCTTCTTTCCTTCCCTTACATCCAGACTTTTCCTCAACTCTTTATAAATCTTCTACAAGTTGTTGTATAGATAATCTGACCATGTCATTCTTGTGTTCAAGAATCTTGAGTAGTTCCTTCTCTTCAAGATAAAATACAGATTCTTCTCTTTATCTTTTAAAATCCTTCACAATTTGGCCCCAGTCTATTTTTCCAGAATTATTGTATATTACTTTCGCTCACTCTAAACTCCAGACAAACTGGCTGACTAAACACCCCATCTTCCTCCTTCATGCCTTCGGACTAGAGTCAAATGATTACAGAATTTCCCACTTTGAAGAGAGACCTCAGAGGTCATCTGGTCTGACCTTTGAATTGGCCACCCCTCCCCAGATACCTAGAATAGTCCCCTTGCTCACCTCTGCCTCCTTTCAAGGATAAATACCAACGTCACCTCCTTCATGAGGCCTCTTTCTTGATTCTCCAGCTTTCAGCTCCCTGCACCCCACTAAGCTCCCTTTACTGTTTATTTTGTACACATTTTTACTCATCTCTAAACATATAGCATTCCTCCAATTAAAATACCAGTTCCATGAGAACAAGGACCATCTTACTTTGTATGCTAGTGAAGTGCTTGTCACATGGGAATAGATTAATAAATGCTTGCTGATTGATTGTTCATCCTTCACAGAATCAAAGAATGATAGAATTTCCCCCAGATAGTTAGAAGGTAGCATAATAGACAGAGGAAGAAATGCCTTCAAATCTGTCTTTAGGCACTTCTGAGCTGTGTGACTCTAGGCAAAGTCACTTAACCTCTATCTGCCTCAGTTTCCTCATTTGTAAAATGGGATTAATAATAATAGCCCCTACTGGGAACAGTTAAATGTTGCAGTGGACAGAGTATCACTCTGGAGTCAGAAGGATCTGAGTTCAAATCTAGTTTCATGCACCTAACACTTGATAGCTATGTGACCCTGGGCAAGCCATTTAAACCCAACTGCTTTGCTAAAAAGAAAAAAATTAAACCCTGTTTCCCAGGGGTTTGTGGGGGTCAAATAAGATGATAATTATAAAGCACTTAACACAGTGCCAAGCTCATAGTAAGTGTCATATAAATGTTGTTATTGAGTCATTCAGTCATGTCTGATTCTTCGGGACCATGAAACATAATGCACCAACACCATCCACAGGGTTTTCTTAATAAAGAGAGTAGAGTGGTTGGCCATTTCCTTATCCAGTGGATTAATGTATGTTACCTGACTTGCCCAGGCTCACACAGTTTGCGTGTGAGGCCGATCAACTCAGATCTTCCTGACTCCAAGTACTAGTCTAGTACTCTAGCCACTGAGCCATCTAGCTGCCTCCATATAAATGCTTGCTACTGATATTAATATTAAAAAGATCAAATTAAATATTTGTAAAGTGATTAGCTCTGTTTGGTACATAATAAGTACTTAATAAATGCTCATTTCCTTCTTTCCTATAAAGGACCTTGCAGATCATCTAAGTTAACCCTCTCTCTCATTTGACAGATGAGAAAATTGACCCTCAGAGAGATGGAAAATGACTTGATAGAGCACCAGCCCTGAAGTCAAGAGAACTTGAATTCAAATCCAGCCTCAGACTTGACACTTACTAGCTGTGTGACCCTGGGCAAGTCACCTAAATAAATAAATAAATAAATGGATGAATGAATGATTTACTCAGAATCACACAAAAAGTAAACAAAAGAACCAATTATCAAACCCAAGACTTTTAATGATAAGCCCAGTCCTCTGTCTACCAAATGTCCCTTCAATATACAACAGTTTACAATTTTTTTTCAAGGCACTCTTTTTGCAGACATAATTATATTTGTTCCCCATCCAACATCCCTGTGAAGGAGGCAGGACAGAGATCAAATGTGTCTTCATTTGACAGAGAAAGAAACTTGATGGAGAACGAAGAAACTGATGTCCAGAGTGGAGCAGCGACTTCAAAGCTGCCCTGTTGCCTCCCCACCGCCTTTCTGTATCTCTCTGGCTTCCTCATGTCAGACTTCATCCCCGCAGCTGGGAGCACAAGCACTCTTCCCAAAAGCCTGCGTTATGTAGGACCAGCTTGAAGGAGCCAAGGAATCATCTCCTTTAGGGCGCTTTTCGTAGCCCCAGGTCCAGCTGGTCCTGATCACACGATGATTTCCTGGGCTGTGTCCACTGAGTGAGGAGGGGAGAGGGGGAAGAGCTGGGATCTGACCTGGGTTCAAGCCTCTTCTCTCCAAACTGCTTTCTCCCTACATAGGCATTGTTAAAAAAAAAAAAAAGCCTCCTTCCCTCCCCCCCCCCAAAATACTTTCTCTTGGGGTCATTCCAGTTCTGGGCCAATACGTGGCCAGCCAAATTAATGCTCAGCGAGAGCCGGGAGAAGCTGGTGGTGGGATGAGAAAGCCCCAGAGTAGTGGTGGAGAGGAGGGAGGGGTTGTGTGAGTTGGGGGGGGGGATGAGGCTGAGGGGGGAAGGGAGGAAGAAAGGGGAGGGAAGTTGTGGAGAGGAGGGGGAGGGAGACTGAAATTTGAGCTCTGAGCTCCGAGAGCGGAGTTGGGGGTAAGAAAAGAGAGATTTGGGGTTGGTGTGTCTGTGGTTTGGGATTCAGGGCTGGCTGAAAAGGGGCGGGGTAGGGGGGGGAGGCTACTAGACAGTTAAAAGGACTTATAGGAGCCGAGGAGAGAGGAAGGGAGACTGCAGAGCAAGGGAGTGAGGGAGGAAGGAAGGGGAAGATGGGGAAAGAATAGAGGTGAAGGGAGGGTGGGGGGAAGAGGGGGAGTGTGGGGGGAGAGGAAGCAGCTTCGGTATTTAGAGCGAATATAAATAGCCTAGCTGTGTGGTTCCCAACCGCAGCCTCCCTGAACATCTCAGTGGGCAGGGTTCCTCAGCTGTCTATCTGTCAGTCTGTCTGTCTTCCCATCCTGACCAGGGACAGAGGAGAGCAGCCTGGCCAACGGCAGGGGGGGGGGATCCGTGCAAGGTTTTTAACTGTACCACTCCCCCCAGCACATATATAAACACACTATATATAATACTCACACTTGGACATACATATAAGCACACAAATATAAATACACATACACACATCCCACTTAGATACGGAGAGTAAATCCGCACACATCCTACAACCTGGGAGGCCCGGAGCCAAACATGAGGACCGGCACTTTCATCCTAGTCCTAACCACTGTGGCCGCAGTGAGCCCCCAACGGAGGAGGGCCGAGGGCAATGCCCACCGCCGCTCCCACCGGGTCCAGCACGGTCAGTGCAGCTACACGTTTGTGCTGCCGGAACCTGAGCCGTGCCCTCCAGGGCCGGAGGCCTTTGGCAGCAGCGCCAACATCCTGCAGCGGGACTCCCCGGCAGAAGTGCTTCAGGGGAATGACTGGTCGATCCAGAGGGTGCAACAGTTAGAGCGGGTCCTGGAGAACAACACCCAGTGGCTGCTGAAGGTGAGTTAGGGGAAGGGCATGGCGGGGTCGAGTCTGCTTGGAAGAGGAGGCGACGTGGCCCCTTGAGGCTGTGGGGCTGGACTGGGCAAATTTTAGGGCCCTTGGAAATCTGGAGTCCCTTCTGCCTTCAATAATGGATAAGAAATCAAAAATAATCCTTAGTCATAGAACCTCGGGGATGGAAAGGCGCTTAAGAGAGTCAGTTTGGTGCAGTGAAAAGAATCAGGAAAGCCCTTCCTCACTTGGTTCCTCTGGGTAAATCCTTTCTCCAGATACTCTGTTTGCAAACATCAGAATTTAAAAGGAGGTGGATGGGGGGAGGGAGAGATGTGGCAGTTCTTAGTAAATATTTGGAGACCTGTCATGTAGAAGAGATTCAGTTTAATCTGCTAAATCCCCAAAAAGTAGATATGGGAGCAGTAGGCAGAAGATCCAGAGATGCACATTTTGGTTCAATATAAGGAAATACCTCCTAATAATTAGAGCTGTCCAAAGGAGAACAGGCTGCCTAGGGCGAGTAGAGAGTTTTCAGTTATTGGAGATCTTCCAGCAGGGGATCCAAGGTCATTTGTCCAGGAATTCTTGCTCAAGTATGGGGTGGACTAGACTGTATCTGAGGTTCCTTCCAACTTTGAGATTCTGTGATTCAGAGATTCAGTTTCTGTGATTCTTAAATTGCCTAATGATTCACATTGCACCAACTTCCCTGGGTGAGTAAGAGAGTACATTGTAAAGGTGAAAGCTTACAGAAATTTGAGCTATTCTTGCTATTAACATAGAACATTAGCACTGTCAATGACCTTATAGACCATCTTGCCCAAAACCTTATTTTTTAGATGAGACTACTCAGGCCCAGAGGTGAAATGACCAGTGTAAGGTCATATAGAGAGTGAATGACAGAGTGGAAGCTAAAAACCAGGTCCATGCCTCCCATCCTGAGGCACTTTCTATTGCATTCTGATCAGATTAGGATCATTTATAACATGTTTGTTTTCTTCAATATAGTTCCTAAGGTTTATTTATAAAGCACTTTTTTTTACAACAGCCCTACCAGATATGGTGGTTCTGGGATTATTAACCTTATTTTATAGATTTATAGCCATGGGATTTTTGTCCTTCAATTTAATTCAGTGAACATTTCTTAACTTTGTAATAGGCTTTGTATTCAATGTTGGGAATACAGAGGTAATTCAGATATAGGCCCTGCTGTAGCCAATAGAGGGCCAGGCTTTGGAGGCAGGAAGACCTGAATTCCAAACTTATTCCAACTTGCCTACCTGGGCAAGTCCTTTAACCAATCTGAGCCTTAATTTCCTCATCTATAAAATGGGGGAGGAAGTGATGTGTATTTAGACTGGCCTCCAAGGTCCAAACCCATGATTCTTATAATCAAATTAGTGAAAGATTGAATATGCAAATAATGAATACGAGAGAGTGAGATGAAGGCAAAGAAGAAAGCCAAGGAATGTGTTTTGTGGAATTTGAAACAGGAAAGACCCTTTGTGATTCAAAAAATAAATGGTGAGAAATGCAAGGTTATTTATAATCACTTATATTTAAATGAGGCTCAGGGAGAAGCAAGTGGTATAGCAGGGACCAGAACCCTAGATCTTCTGATATTAGTTTAGGATTCTTTCTACCTTATTCATTGCAGAAATAGCACCGATTCTTACCTTTTCTAATTATAGCTATGAGACAATTGTAAGTCACTTCTCCTCTCTACATCTCAATTACCTCATCAAAAAATAAGATTAAGGAGGCAACTAGGTGGCCCAGTGGATAGAGCACCAGCCCTGAAGTCAGGAAGATCTGAGTTCAAATCTGGTTTCAGACACTTATTATCACTTCCTAGCTGTGTGACCCTGGCAAACCACTTAACCCCAGTTGCCTTGAGGAAGGAAGGAAGGAAGGAAGGAAGGAAGGAAGCCTGTTTCACAGAATTGTCATGAGGTTCAAATAAGATCATTCATGTGAAATACTTTGAAAACTTTATAGCTATGACATCAATATTTAGGTATTCAAGGACCAGTTATTAAGCACTGAAGATTTAGGACACTGTTCTTAGCAGCAGAAAAGTTAAAAAACATAATCAAAAAAGTAATCCATATCCTCATGAAGTTTTCAATATAATGAGGTGGCACAGGATACAAACACAAATATATAAGATTGTGCAGTGACTGTTGACATAGAATATGAGAGGTCCAAAGAAGCTTTTAGAATGGAAAGATCATTTCTGATGGATTAAGGAGGAAATAAGATGAGAAAATTTCAAAAAGCAGAGATGATGGTGGGAAAACAGGTGGAAAGGCATGCTAGGTATAAGAAACTAATTGAGCAAAGGAGAGGAAGTGGGTAAGTGAGGACATATAAAATGACTTTGAGTAGTCCATGGTAGGGAGTAATAAGAAATAAAGCAGGAAAGGTACCTCCAGATCCCACAGCACTTCAGTTTTGGAAGGTATCTTAGAAGTTATCTCATTCAACTGGTACTTAAAACATTTCCAAAGTGGACTTTTCTTGAAGACTTCTAATGAAAAGGAACTTACTAGCCTGTTCCACTTTCAGATACCTTGAATTTCACATGATAGCCTTTCACATTCTCAGTGCTTACCACCACTAAGTATTCTCTTCCCCAGATTAAACTACTTTAGCCATTCCTGATATGAGAGAATCCCAAGATACTTCATTTTTCTGGTTATCCTTCTGTGGACATTTATCAGTCTCATTCCTAAACTTTAACACTCAGAACTGAACAGAAATGGGCCTGTCACCTCCCTTATTCTCAACAGCATTAATTTCTTAATGTATCCCAAGATCTCTCTAATATTTTTGTTTGCTATATTGCACTATTGATCCATAATAAGCTTGCAATCCACTAAGAACCACCATCCACAATCATTTTCATATAAACTTCTATCTCACCATGCCTTTCCCATCTTGTGCTTATGAGGTTAACTCTCTCACATTCTCCACAGTTCCTGTTCCAAGATTTCTATTCTCTCCTCAAAACTTTGACATCACCCTTTCTCTTCTTCTCAATGGAGCATCCCACAATTTATTTTCTGGCCAGCAATACCTCATTATTCCAGTGAGTTCATCTTCAGCCCAAAGAAACCCTCTTAGAACTTGAAAGAAATAAGAGAGAGAACTTTATTCATTGACTTTTAATCATTCATTTCAAGAGAGACATAAAACAGGGAGATATGTTAGCCAAAAGCGTTTGCCCTTTGTATAGAGGAGATCCAGAATAAAGCCATAATCAAAAAGAGATTTCCTGTGGATTATGGAGTCGTGCAGATGTTTCTGTTTATGGATGATGACAGAAACATTATTGGAACAATGCTGAGCCTCCTAAATGAGCATAATCAATCAAAACAATTTGGTCCAAATATCCACACAGGAAAAACAAAGTGGATGAAGATGTCCTTTGTCAAAGCTATAAAAGCAGTTAAGTAAATAATATATAGTGTTATATGTATATATAAAATATGTATACAGATAAACATATTTTATATTAAGCATATATAGAATGTCCTAAAAGGCTTAATGCAGTTTTCTTTTATTAAAACCTTAAAACTGAACTAAAGCTTTTGAGACACCTTATATAATATTATACATACAAATATTGTACATGCACACATATATTTATATCACAGAGAAACCCACTATAAATGAATAATTAGTAGGACCTAGAATTGAACATGAGTAGAAATCAGACCGGACTGCTTCTGAGAAATTGCAGAGCTTTTTTAATTATCCCTAAGCTGCCCCCTGAAACAAAGTTCCCTCTTTAGAAGCACATTATTCTTTTTATGTTGTTCTATGGTTATGACTCAAAGAGCACTACATTTTCCAAACAAATTTGTGGTTGACACAGGAGAAGCAAATGAGAGATGTGTATAATGCTCAACATATTACAAATGAGGAATTATGAAAGAGACAGTATCATCAGGGAAATGTAGGAATTGGGCTCATCAGAGGGGACTCCTATTTCCAGCTCATTTTTCCACAATCTACCAGCTCCATTAGCATATTAACCATGCCGTGAGAAAGTGAGGAAAGGACCCAATGTATGGGATAAACCATGAAGGTGAACTAATGAAAGTGTATATAAGTTGCCCAAGATGAACAGACATAAATGGGTGTGATCTGTGAGCCCCTTGAAAACAGAGACATCTTTGGTTTTTCTTTATATCAAACAGTGCTTAGTATGGTACCTGGAACATAAATTCAATTATTTCAACTGTGTACCATTTTTGTGACCCCATTTGAGGGTCACATTTGGGGTATTCTTGGCAAGGACATTGGTTTGTTTTTCCTTCTCCAGTTCATTTTACAGATGAGGAAACAGGCAAACAGAGATGAATGACTTGCCTAGGGTCACATAGCTAGATACTTCCCAGTGGTTGACTGATAGTTCTAAATCCATTGTAGCACATAGCTGCCCCCAGAATATAGTAGACACTTAACAGATGCTTGTTGACAGAATGACTGAGGGAAATGCCCACATTGATGAGATCACTACATATTTTGAGTATATTAGGTTTATCTCATTCCTGGCCAAGAATCTATTATTTCAGTATTTTAGTTAGTGGTATAGAAATCCAGGGGATAGTTAGGTGTCATAGTGGATAGAATGCCAAGTCTGGAGTCAGAAAGATTCATCTTCCTGAGTTCAAATCTGGCCTCAGACAGCTACTAGTTATGTGACCCTGAACAAGTCACTTAACCCTGTCTGCCTCAGTTTCCTTTTCTGTAAAATGGACTAAAAAAGGAAATGGCAAACCATTCCAGTATCTTTGCCAAGAAAACTCCAAAGAGAATCAATGAAGAGTTGGACATGACTGAACAACACCACCACAGAAATCCAATCTGCTTTGGCATTTTCCTTACCAGCTGTTTGTGTTCTAAATCTACCTTTATCATTTAAAACCTTTACTTTCAATCAGCCAAAGTGATGAAAATGCTTCCTATGTACCTTAGGTCTTCAGTTTCTTGCTAAGGATTGCATAATCCTTAGCAATGCTTTCTGGATTCCTTCTAACAGTATAATTTTTCCTGCTGTGGATAGTGAGGAGTGGGTGATACCATGAATCATTAATTATTAATGTCAGGTAGTAAGACATCAGATTGTTAAAGCTCTGAACAGCTGGCTTTAAACTTGAATCTTACTCAGAAGACAAGAGGGAATCACTGATGAATTTTTTTCAAAGCAAGAGGGGCACAACCAGATCTATGTATGTGACAGTGATTCTGGCAGGAGTATGAAGTTCTGTTTGGAAGGTGATGCTGAGTGGAGGTGAGAAGGAACTTCTTATTGTTAGTCCAATAGTCCTGTTGGACAGTAAGAAGACCTGCATGAGGGTGATGGTGATGGTAATAGAGAATAAGGGGCAGATGAGAAAAGCTGTAGTAGTAGAATCAGTGGAAATGAGAGACTATTTAGGGACTATTTTGGATATGAGAGATAAATAGCTGGAAGAATCAAAGGTAACCTTGAAGTGACAAACATGGGAATACATGTGATTGATGCTGACAGAAACACAGAAGTCATTTGGGGGAAATACTTTATGTGTTATAAATTTAATAAATTTTGTTGAATTAAATAGAATTTGCTGAATGATGTCATGTTTTAGACATTTTCCTAAAGGAAATTGTGTGTTATAGTGGAAAAAGAGTCACAGAACCTGAGTTTGAATGAGCTCTTTCCTAAATCAGTCCCATATCATATAAACTGAGAGAAAGATGGGAGAACAGAGGACAAGAGGAAGAGAGGAAGAGAGTGGGGAAGGAAAGAGAGAAGGAGGGAAGGAAAGGGAAAGGAGGAAGGAAGGGAAAGAGGAAGAAATAGAGAAACAGAGATGGAAGGGAGGTACACACACACACACACACACATACAGAATGTTGGTATTGGAGGGTATGAGTAGGTATGCTTTAGGTGAATCATTTCAGCAGCTATGTGGAAAATAGACCAGATTGTGCTGTGATTTGGATGTAACATTAAACAAGAGAATCAATTTTGCATGTCCCATAGGCAGTATTCAAAATGGTCCTTCATTCCATTCTTTCTCTCTCTCTCTCTCTCTCTCTCTCTCTCTCTTTCTCTCTTTCTCCTCTCTTTCCTCCTCTTTTTTTCTCTCTCTCTTACACTCTCTCATACTTTCTCTCATTAAAATCCAGTGGCTCCCTATTATATCTAGGATCAAATATAAATCCTTCTGTTTGACATTCAAAGCTCTTCACCATTTGGCTCCTTCTACCTTTCCACTTCTCTTGCATATTATTCTCCTCCACTCCTTCTACAATGCAGCCATACTGGCCTATCTGCTATTTCTCACATATACAATGCTCCACTTCTCTCTGATTTTGCACTGGCCACCACCCTTCATTCTTCTCTTAGATAGAATCCTTGGTTTCCTTCAAAATTCACTTCAAGTATCACCATTTATAGCGGTCAAGTTCCCCCCAAGCTGGTGGCACCCTTTTCTCTAAGGTTTCCCTGAAACTACTCTGTATGTATCATACAGATTGTTGTCATTCAGTCGACTCTTCGTGACCCCATGGACCATGACATGCTGAGTCTTTATGTCTTCCACTGTCTGCCAAAGTCCCTCCAAGCTCATGTTCATTAAACTACTTGCAGTTGTCCTCAGTTCTTCCCCAGTCACATATTAAACACCTTCCAACTTGAAGAGCTTATATTCTGATGTCATCTCTTTTAACATTTTAACATTATCTATGGGGTCTTCTTGGCAAAGATATTGGAGTGGTTTGCCATTCTCTTCTCTGGTGGATCAATCACTTTTGTCAGAACTCTCCACTATGACTTGTCCATCTGGGGTAAAGTTTCATTGAGCAATGCAAGGGAAGGAAATGCTCATGATGTGGTTTAGAAGAGCAGTTTCTGGTTCCAAATGATGTATTTGGGGTTTAGCATAAAATGATGAGATTGTAGGTACCAAATATTGGGGTTTGGTCATTTGAAGAACTCACAATGGCCATTCTCTTTGGCAAAAGGTAGGTTTATATAGGAGAAGAGATTACAGACAAAATGAAGAGATTCAATAGAAACCAGGAGTGGTAAATATGAAATAGAGTTGGGAGAGCACATAGCAAGGAAAGGAATTTTTAATAATTAATGATGGAAAAGACAAGTTCCCTAGTGGAACTCACAATTAACCAGGAGCAAGGGAACACCTTTTGAGATTGGAGCATACCCTTAGCTTGCAGACTAAATCTATAGAGAAGTTTAGCACTCTAAAAGAATTAGTTAACTATAAGAAGGAGAACCACAAGATAGAGTGTCATGGTGAACTGACCCAAAAAGGGTTCAGCAAAGATTGCCTGAGTCATGGAAAGGTTTATAGGGGAAATTAGCCTCAGGGGTTTGACCTAACTTGTATTTCTGACAGGACATAGCAAGATGGGGTTGCCTAGATCTTCACAGAGGGTGGGACTATGAGGCTAACTGATCCCTATCAGTGCCCTTCCCTGCCAACCCCAGGGAGCAGTTCCATCAATACTCCAGTCCCACTCTGCCAACCGCACCCAGCTAATCGGGACCTCACCCCTCAGAAATAGAAGCAGGGATTCTTATTAATCCACTACTAGATTATGCATTTTTTCCTTTTTTTTTATTTCTTGCTTTCTAGAGCTAACAATTATTTAGCATTTTCAAGTTTATAAATATCTCCTTTTATTCTCACAACCTTAGGAGGTAAGCATGATCATTCATAACCATTTTTGTATATAAAGAAAACTGAAATGAAAAGAAATTAAGTGAGTGTCCACATCCTACCAGCTAGGTAATGTCTTAGACCAGATTTGTACCTAGGCCTTTGTGTCTCCAGGTCCAGCACTCTATCCATTGGGCCACCTGGATGCCTTGACAACTCTGCCTCTTTTTCTGGTCATATATCTCTCTGATAATGTCCTTTCTGCCCCTTCTCCTGTGCAACTGTATCCTGATAACATTTTCCAGTGTCTCCTGTCACCTACCACACAAACTGCTCTTTGGATGACCCACAGCTCAAATCCTTTGGCCACTGTGGTTCTCTATGACTTGCAGCCCTGCAGCATCCCTGGAAGAATGTTGATGTTAAAAAGATGGTCCTTTGTTTCAGGGAGAAGCTTGAGGTCATTACAAGCACTGCTCAATTTCCCAAAAACAATTGAATCCGCTCTCCTTACAAAATCACAGAATTTGAGAGTTGGAAGGGATTTTAGCAGCCATCAAGTCTGACTCACATATAATTCTATTTATTAAGACTTATTTAGTTCCAAGCCCAGTTTGTTATCCATCTGCTTTGTCTGTCCAAAATATGTGTATAGATAAACCAGCTCTCTGGCTTGCTCTTCTAGCTTCATATTCTAATGTAATAGCCAAGACTCTTTAATATGAAGCTCTATCCAGCTTTCCAGCTCTATCAAGGCTCATGCTACTGTTCAAATAACCATCTATTCAGATCCATAGTTCATGAACCAGTGTCGATGAATCTTTTCTCAGATCCAACCAGATCACCATGAATTCAAAGCAAATACATTTAATGGAGCAATGACTAGACAAAAACAAGCAACTGAATGAGCTGTTATGAGTCTCATACCCATTACTAGATAATTGCTGTAGCCATAGGTCCTGTGCCAGGAGTGCTAGTCTCAGCTTCCAGACACCATGCTGTCTCCCAGACAAAGTGGGAGGAAGATATATCAGTCATCCCAGAAAGCTACTTGGGACGCTCAACACAGCTCTTTGTGGAAACTGGACAACTAGGGAAACCCCACACAGGTCTTGAGAGCTCTGCCTCTCAGGATGGCAGCTATGAACATTCTTGGGCTTACAGCTACTACAGCTATTGTTTTTTTTACTGACTCTCTCTAACTAAATCTCATTCTTGTCTTGTCTTTCATGACTTTCTGCCCAGTCTCTTATCATTATATCATCCAATATTACTAAAAAAAGGGAGGAAATTCTCAGAAATAGAAGTGAGTATTCTCTCCATTCCTAATTTGGATCAAGTAGAGCCCTGAAAGTCAATCAGTCAACAAGCATTTTTAAAGTACTTACTCTATTCCAAGCACTGTGCTAAGCAATGGGGATACAAATCCCTGCCTTCAGAGAGCTTCTATTCTAATAGAAGGAGACAACATATGAACAATAAGGTCTATACAATATATAACCCGGGGAGATGGAAGGGATTCTGGAGGGGTAAAGGGCAAAAGGCATCAGCAGCTGGGGGGATTAGGAAAGACTTATTGGAGTAAGTAGGATGTGAACAGTTTTATAAGGCAGTCAAGAAAACTAAAAGGTTTGATTTGAGTTTAAGGGAATAGCGCATTCCAGCCATTAGAAGACTGCCAATGCTAGTCAAAGGGTCCCCCTTTGTTCCACACTGGTGGGGTGCGCTTGGAAAGGGATGGCCCCTGAGCCTGAACCCAGATCAAGTCAGCCCAATTCTGCTGAGTGAGTCCTTAGACCTTTTCAGAGATTAGCTCTCTAGAATGGGATACATAAGTGGGTTAGGAAGGATAGATCAGGGAAGCCCCAGGAGACTGGCTTTGGAACATTCAATCAGGAACAGTCTGTTTGCCCTGGGCAATGAAACATCTCTGTATCATATTCCTTGGCTTTTTCCAAATAGGCACTACAAACATGGTAACCCAAGTTCGAATCTCTGCTTGCTAAGATCCTATAAATGAGGGTGAGTAAAGAGGGTAAGGGCAGGTAGGTGGTACAGGAAATAAGAGTCCTAGGCCTGGAGACAGGAAGACCTGAGTTCAAAAAACAACCTGGCTGTGTGACCTTGGGTCAGTCACTTAACCCTGTTGCCTCAGTTACCTCATCTGTAAAAATGAGCTGGAGAAAAAAAATGGCAAACTTATCTAGCATTTTTGTAAAGAAAACCCCAAATAGGGTCACAAAGAGTCAGACATAATTGAAATGGCTGTATAACAATAACATGGAGAGAATTCTTTCCCTCCATAGATTAGATTAGATGATAAAACTCATGGCACATATTGCTGCAAAATGTCCTAATGCAGGCAGAACTGTAAGAGTATTTTGTAGCAACTTGGACTTGAGATTGATATTTTGAGCCTATGTAGAAAACCTTTAGTTTTGGAGTTCTCTCTCTTTCTATCTCTATCTGTCTCTGTCTCTGTCTCTGTCTCTGTCTCTGCCTCTGCCTCTGTCTCTCCCCTTCTCTCTTTCTTTCTCTTTTTTCCTCCCCCCTCCTCTCGTCTCTCCCTCTCTCTCTCTCTCACTCTTCCTTCCTCCCTCTCTCTTTCTGTAGTTCTCTGCCTCTCTCTTTATCTCTGTCTCTCTCTCTCTTTATCTCTCTCTATATATCTCTCTATGGGTCTTTGTCTCTGTCTCTATCTCTCTGTCTCTGTGTTTGTCTCTCTCCACTTCTGTCTCTGTTTGTCTCTCTCTCCTCTCTCTCTCTCCTCTCTCTCTCTCTCTCTCTCTCTCTCTCTCTCTCTCTCTTTCTGTCTCTCATAGGATTTGTTTTTATTGACATATTATGTTTTAACATCTCACATAAGCCTCCAGAGTAAGATTAGTTGCATTTCCCACAATACACAATCCCTCCAAAGTTGTTTTAAATAACTAAAAAGAGCAACTCTGACTGATGGTCTCTACAACTTGACACATTAGTAGTTTTCCAATTACTAAAAAAAAAAAAAAAAAAAATGAGTATCAACAATACAATGATCCAAATCAACTGTGTAGGATTTAAGATGAAAGGTGCTGCCCATCTCCAGAGAAAGAACTGGTACAACCTAAATGCAGATCAGATTTTTTTCTTTATTTTCTATTTTTCTTGGAGTTTTTTCTGTTTTTTCTTTCATGGAATGACTTACATGGAAATGTGTTTTCATGACTAAGCATGCATAACCAATGTCAAATTGCTTGCTTTCTCAATGAGGAGTGAAAAGGGAAGGAAGGAGAGAATTTGAAAAACAGTAAAAAAGAATGTTAAATTGTTTTTACATATAACTGGTAAAAATGAAACAAGAAATGAGATTTTTTTTAAAAAAATTTAAATGATGAATGTATTTCATAAATTAGTAGCAAAATCAAAGGATTTAAAGCTATAAGGAATGAGAGGTTATATGCTTTCCATTCTACTACACATACTCTCCACTCCATTTCCCCTGAGTTAAACATCACCAGCTCCTTGCTTCTTCAGCCAACTCTCAACCTCCCAATGAGGAGCCTCAGGGTAGAGCTTAAAGTCAAACCCAGCTTTCTTGACCTCAAAACTGGGGTTCTTTCTACTATACAACATTGCTCTCACCTGCTCCAGAACCTCTTCCAAAGAATACCCTTTACTCCAGACTTCTCTTCAATACACCCAAAGCTTAAACCAGAACAAGTATGAGAAATGTATTCCTGCTAAAAGTTCATAAGATTGAATGCATTCTTCCTGCAGGGATTCTGTGTCCTGACTCAGAGACCCTGGACTTCACAATAGTGTAACTTGAGGCATTAGCAACAAGCTAGCAAAGATCATTAAATTCTTTTATTTTCCTTCATTGAGAAGCATTTTAAAATTAAATATATTGAAAGCTTTTGGTTTTGTGTCCCCTTTATATCTCAACATAGCTTTTATATCTCCCCTTCCAGAAAGTCATCTGTTTATAACAAAGTCAAGTATTTCTTAAGCACCTACTATGTGCCAGACACTGTGCTAAGCTGGGGGTATAAAATAAGGCAAAAAACAGTCTTTGCCCTCAAAATGTTCACAGTCTAATGGGGAACCCACAATCAAGCATATGCAGAATAAATGGGAAGTGATCTCAGAGGAAATCATTAATATTAAGAGAGACTTGGAAAGAGTTCTTGCAAAACATGAGATTTGTAACTCAGATTTCAAGGACTTCACGGGAAAAATAGTTCAACAAAACCAACCAATACATGAAAAAAGCCCTAATATATGTATTCTGTAGCTGTAGTCTCCTACCTCTGCAGAGAAGAGAGGTGCCTTAAGCTGTATATTTAATAATGCTCATTCATTGTGACATTAATGCTTTAAAGAGTCTTAGAGATTATCCAGCTCCTCAAACCTCATTTTACAGATGAGAAAACTGAGGGACAGGGCAGGAAAGAGAGGCTTCATACAATGGGTCATACAGGTAGAAAAATAGGAACAGGATTTAAACACAGTTATTCTAATTTCAGAATTTTTCCCCAATACCATGAGAAGATTTTCCCATGACCTTCAAGCCTCATCACCTTTGTGGACATCATTGCTCATTCTGCCAGATCCTTTACTAGAGTATTTGGAGGAAAGATAAGAGAGATGAGGGCAGGGATATGTCATTTTTGGGGTGGTTCCCCTTAGTCTTGGAGTCACCCAAGACTGAGTTATCCGAAGTTCCCAGCCAGTACCCAGCTCCATGGCAGCATCCTTCCTATACTGAATTTGGAAAACAGGGAGCTGCAGGGCAAGGAATAGGGGCCACTTTATTTTTAGTATAATTCACAGCAGATTCTGTTGGACATTTTATCCTTTACCCCCTACTCACTTCCCTCCCCCAGCCCCAAATTCTTGAACGCTTTAGCAAGGACAGCCAAATTTGGGGATGACATTTTAATGGCCCCATTCTCATTCTACTAAAATTTTGGGAGATCCCCTTGGGAAACCAGAGCTTTCTGTACAGAGCTGGAGGCCAAGAACTGGCCCAGTTCCAGTGCTGTGACTAGTCTCCTTCGATATCAGGAGTAAATCACAACCCACTGAAGATCACCCTTCCTCCCTCTGGGACATGAGACCATCTCCTGGAGAGGCCTTAATTGGAGGCAACTCTCAGCTCATTTAATTCTTCCCTGTGCCTGGTCCAGAGTGTTCCTACATCAGGAAACAGAGTGGAAGAGTGGAGAGAGGCAAAGGATTAAAGTCAGAATGCTTCATTCTGGTCTTGGCTCTGCAATGGACTTGCTGTGTGACTTTTACCAAGTCATTTCTTTCTCTGGGTTCAGTTTTCTCATCTGCAAAATGAAGGGGTTAGACCAGATAATCTCTAAAGTCTGTCTCTCCAAGCCCCAACGTTCTAATAATGTGAGACCATTCCAATTGCATTCCTTTGAATTTCTTTAAGTGCCAATGGCTGGAGATCTCATTTCCCCAAAACCTGAGCATGAGCTACAACTAGGACAAGGTGTTCTGAGCTTTGCCTCATGTTGCTGGATTTAACTGCCACTAACAGAACTTTTAGAACTTCAATCATATAGAAACAACAGAACTTGGATAGAGTTAGCCAGGATAATTAGTTAAAGGAAGAAACCAGAATGAGTTCCTACCCTGCTCTGAATCCCAATATCCTGATCTCATCCCAACATCTCCTTAGCAGTTGCCTTGAAACAATGTTCTGAGGTCTCAATCCACCCTCTTTAGAATAATATCCCAACTTGTCCACCTTTCCTTCATTTGAGGGTGTATCTTGTTTGATTTACCCTAAGCCAAAAAAAAGAAAGAAAGAAAGAAAGAAAGAAAGAAAGAAAGAAAGAAAGAAA
>JAJPUD010001809.1:93062-103680 GCA_023553655.1 Myrmecobius fasciatus
TATATATATAATTATATAGTTCATTATATAGAAGTCTTAGGGAACCCATGAGCACAAATTGCTCATTTTGCAGAAATTAAGATCTAGCAAGGGGAATTGGCTGATCCAAAGTCACATGTGAGTTAATGACAAAGCCAGATATAAAACCCAGGGCTCTGGATTCTCCAATCTAGTGTTCTTTTCACTGTATTAAAATTCAATAAATTCCCCATTGCTAAGCCAGCAGCAGACACCTTGGGCTTTTTGTGGCCTAAAGGATAGAGTCCTTGACATTCAAGGTCCTCTGCAATACCACTCCTAAATTACTCTTCTTGACTCCATATCCTATGATTTTCCAAGACTCTTCTTCCCCAATAAGCATATCATCCCCTTTTCTTAGAATCACTCCTTTTCTTCAAAACGCAATTCAAACACCCCTCCTACACAAAATCTTTCCTGATTCCTAATCAGCTACCACAATCCTCCTCCCAAAACTACCTTGTATTCATTTTATAATAGCTTAAAACTACACTAAGATTTTTGGTACCCACTTTATTTTGTATCTATTTATACCTGTATATGCTCTTTCCCCTATCATAATATAAACTTCTTGAGGTCAGACTATTTCATTTTTGTCTTTGTATGCCCAGTGCTTAATACAGGACCTGGTACAGAGAAGGTGCTTAATAAATGCTTATTAATTAATGTGATGTATCACATCTTGCAAATATTATTCCCTTGTCCTAGAATATCATACCTACTTCTACCAAATGCCTTCATCTATTATAGATCGACTATAATTGATTAAAATCATTCTTATTATTCAAGGCCTTGTTCAAATGTCAACTCTTCCAGAAAGCTCTCCCCAATCCTTTCCCACTCCCTCTAAGCCAAAATGATCTACAAACTTGATTTATATGTACAGTCTGAGTCATGCTATCTGGTCCTTAACCCACTAAAGTTTTAGATTTATTGTTTCACATAAAGTCTTAAGAATGTCAACTCTAGAAGAAACAGGCTTAGAATGAATGATTAGAACATAAACCTGAATGATAGAATTGGAAAGACAATAGGATGCAGGATGTGAGAGCTGGACCAGACTGGAGAGCGTGGTGTGGTCTAACGGGAAGAGCATTTGGAGTTAAGGCAGCCTGGTTGGAATACCAGCCCCATCACTTACAGAATGATATATATTACTCTGGACAAGTAACTTAACCTCACTGGACTTCACCTCATCTATCAAGTGAGAAGTCTGGGCTAGACAATCTCTAGCTCTAAACCTGGGATCATTTTACAGGCTTGGAATTGATCTCCAGAGAGGTCAGCGGCAGTTAGGGCAGACGTCAGACTAGAGGGCAAAGACCCTATCTCCCCACACCCCTACCAGATGTTGAACACATGGCAAGTGAGCAATCATCTTTTGGCTTACCTACCAAGAGACACCACCCCATCCCCAAGCTGTATTCATAATATACCTAGAATCCCAGACTCCAGAGCTCCTTAGCCTTGGGACAATCCTTATAATTAATACCCCAGGACAGGGTTGCCAGGAAGCAGGTGCCCTGAGTCTGAGTAACCTTCAAGACTCTGAATTTAATCAGAGTATTTTAGAAGTGGAAGAGACCTCAAAGATTATATAATCCAACCTTCCCATTTTACATATGGGAAGACTGAGTTTCAAAGAGATAAAGTGACTTACCAAAGCTTAAAGATAGCAAAATTTGGATTAGAATCAAGTCCCCTGACTCTAGACTCAGCCCTCCTTCCAATCCATTTAACTATCTCTGCCCTAGAATTCACCTTCCCAGCCTCTCCTTCATCTGCCATCTGCCTGTTACCTTTGTCTATGTTTTGGAGTTCATCTTGAAGGGCAGGCACCTCCTCCAGGAAGTCCTCCCTACTTCTCACACAAAGAGCTCTTACTTCTCAGACACACACACTGGAGCTGGATTTTGAAGGACAAATGGTATTTTGATAGGAAGAGGAAAGAGAAGATAGAAAAGAGGAGGGTCAGGAACTAGGGTTTAAGGAAGAGCCTGAAATGTACCCAAAGTCTCCTTCCCTCCTGAGCCATCTACTTTATAGACCTATTTAGTAGATGATTTTTGCTTGTGTTACAATGCTCCATCCTCCCCATTAGAGTCTTGACTTTGGCCTAGGACAGTAAGATAGGTCTCTCTTGCAATCAGCTAGCCCTCATCTTCCTGAAGTTGGGCCCCAGATGTCTGCTTTCCAACACCCTTTGGGGAGAACTGGAGCCAGACAAGGGGTCCCTGGGAAGAAGAGAAGCTAGGGAGAAACTAACTATCCTCCTTCCCTTCCACAATCACTTCTGCAACATTGCTCTCAGCTGGAACCTGGGCTGAGTTCAACCTTATTCCATGTAATCTCATCCCATTCAGGAACTGGGGTGGAAGCCAAGGAGTAGTTCCCTCCCTGCCTCCAACTCTTCCTCAATTCTGCCAGATTTCATTAGCTTAGTAAGAGCAGGACATTCTCCTGGAATGCCATGCTCCCATCACCCACTCTCATCATCTCTTTCCCCTGAGAATAGCCTTCACTGCCCCCAAAGTCTTGAGATTCTTCCTTAGATCTACAATTTTTATTTCCCATCCCTCTATTTAGAATAATCCATGAGCCAGTGATTGCCACTCCCACTCATGCCAGTCCAACAGAGGTACATTTGATCTCCGCAGAAAATTTGGCCATTAGTCAAGAACTAGGGATGCAGTGGGCAACCATTACAGATAGCTGTCTTATCCACCTGAAGCGATAAAGAAAGTGCTTCACATTCCCATAGTGCTTTATGGGATTCCTGAAAATTAGGTGGTATGATGAACATTGTCCCCATTTGCTAATGAAAAAACTGAGGTATGGAGAGAGAAAGTGATCAGCCAAGATTACACAACTTGGATCAGTGCTGGGATGTGGATTTGGATGTTTGAGATCCTAATCTAGGCTTTCACAGATTCATTGATTTTAAACTAGAAGGGATTTTGGAATTCCCCAAATCCAGCTTTCTTATTTTACAAATGAGACACTTGAGGCACAGAGTGACTAATCCAGAGTCATACAGCTAATAGGTATTTAAGGAAGGATTCCACATCCATTACATTAAACTATCTCAGCAATAAATCCTGCTTAGAGAATCCTCGGTTCTAGATACAGCTATCTTAGGTCCTATGGCTATGTGGATACAAGTCCTTCAATGGGTGTCTCCCCAAGAAATGGTCATTCTCTGTCCAGATTTATTTCTCAACTGGTCTAGGTGGAATTTCAATCACCTGATTCCATTCATCTCAGCCAAAATGGATTCCTTGCTGTCCCTCCTATAGGTCCCCCACCTTCAAGCCTCCATAGCTTTCATTAGACTATTTCTTCTCCCTACAATGCCCTCCCTCCTACCCTTCCACTGCTGAAATTTTACTGGCCCTTTAAAGCCCAATTCAAATTCAGCTTCTTCCAGGAAGCCTTCCCTGCTCCTTCCCACTGGTAACAAACCTCCCCTCTCAGACCTTACATAGCTCTTAAATAGTAGAGTCATTTATTTATCATATAGTAGTGTGCATTACAGCTGGCTGTGTATTTCTCCTCTGCCTCCAGGCTGCATGAAAGAGCAAATCTGGGACTTGGTAGAGTTCAGAAACACCATGGTGTAGTAGAGTGATTGGATTTGCAAATTGAATTTCAGCTCCAAAGCTTGCATTTGCATCCTACCCACCCTTCACCTCTCTAAACTTGGTTTTCTATAAAATGAGAATGCTCTTTGCACTGCTACATCTCAGTCTGGTTGTAAGACTACTTACCTGACCAGGATAGACAACTTTTAGATATCGTCCCAGTTGATTCATTTTTTTGTTGTTCATTTATTTCTTTGTGACCCCATTTGAAGTTTTCTTGGCAAAAATACTGAAGTGATTTGCCATTTCCTTCTCCAGCTCATTTTACAGATGAGTAAACAGAGGCAAACAGGGCAAAGTGAACTATCCAGAATCACATAGCTAGTAGATGTTGAGGCTGGATTTGAACTCAGCTCTTCCTGACTCCAGGGTCAGAGCTCTATCCACTGCCCCACTTAGCTGCCCAAATTCCCTTTAGCTGTCCTCATTCCATCCACTGTGCTGGGTCACCAAGCTGGAAAGGTTTTGTCCTTCAGAAAGATCCATGAAACAAGGGAAAATGGTTCATGTTCCCCATGATTGGCAATTTTCCTTGCTACTCCCAATCTCTAATACACATACACCCTCCCCATAGTTAGGACAGGTCTTTCCCGGAAACTGTTTGGAGGAATTATTGGGGCTTTGCTTTTTAATGATATGGGAGAGGATAATTGAGACTGAGTTTACTTGGAAGAAAGAGGATGTATTAGCCTATTTAGTAGTGATTTTAAGATCCTGGATGAGGGAAAGGGAATCTTTATCCAAAGCTCCTAGAAGAAGAAAGAAAGCCTTTTGGAGAAGTCTTTAAAAGGGTAAAAATTTGTTATTATTTCCTCAAGGAGGAAGTTTTCAGCAATGGGCCTGACTGATACTTATTAGAGATGTTATTGTTTTTCTTATCATTATTATTATTAGTTCCAAATTCTTTTCTTCCTTCCCCTCTTCCCCCACCCACTGAGAAGGCAAGAAATTACTGGGATTTTTTATTTTTTATTTTTATTTTATTTTATTTTATTATGATACAAGTAGTGTGGCAATAGCAGAAAGAGCTAAAAATCTAGGTTCAAATCCCAGCTCCAACCCTTAGTAACTGTGGGACCAAAGCAAGTTACTTAACCTCTGAGTCTTATTTTCCATATTTTTAAAATAAAGATAACACCATCTGTATTTTTGACTTTGCATATTGTTATGAGAAAAGTTCTTTGCTATAGTGAAAGGAGTAGTAGATTTGGTGCAGGAAGATTTAGCTTCAATCTGGGTTCAAATTCCAGCTCTCTCTAAATCACATCACTTGGCACATCATCAGTATTTAATCAATATATTCTGACTGATTGAATGACTTCTTTCTATTTTGAGCAATTGTCTTCTAATATCTAAAATTCAGTTTATTCATCTATAAATGAGGCTGTTGAACTAGCTGATCTCCAAAAGCCCTTTCTCCTCTGGCTGTAAATAAATGAAGAATCCTATAAATATGAGTTATGGAAATATGAATTTTAAAGATCCTCCAGAGAGCCTCTCAGAGTTTTATGCATAGAGTTATAAATGATACTGATCTAAACTGAATTCTCAAGCAGTATATCCTTCCTAGTTCTCAGTTCCTGTTCCCATCTAGATCCCTTCTTATATATGAAATATTTTTTAATTGTAAAGAACTATTCAAATATTTGGAAGGACTGGTATTGTGTTCTAAGGCCCAAAGATGAACATTGTCATCCAGGCTGTAATACATTGGTGGATGCCACATCCAAGTCAAACTCCATAACAAATTAAAGAGACAAAAGATTCAAGCCTCCTTTAGACTCCGATTTCTGTTGCCCCTATTGCTTGCAGGTGAAACTTGGAACTCCTCTTGCCACTTTGTTATTCCATCAACAAAACTGCTTCTGTTTCCAAATTAATACAATATAAATAAAAAATAATAAAGAATGGTAGAACTGTAAGTAATCATAGAACATAGAATATCTGAGCTAGAAGGGACCTTAGAACATAAAGTAAAGCATATTATAACTAAAAGAGGTCTTGCCAGCCATCTATATTTATGATCTCCATGCTTTTTTGATCATGCACTTACCTCATCAGTAAAAGAATGTTGAGGATGTGGAAAAAATTAAGACACTAATGCATTGTTGGTGGAGTTGTGAATTGATCTAATTATTCTGGAGAGCAATTTGGAACGAAGTCATACCCTCTGACTCCTAAAGAGATCAAAGAAAAAAGAAAAATCCTTATGTACAAAAATATTTATAGCAGCTCTTTTTGTGATGGCAAAGAATTGAAAATTGAGGGGATGCACATCAATTGGGGAATGGCTGAACAAGTTGTAATATATGATTGTGATGGACTATTATTGTGCCTTAAGAAATAACAAACTGGCAGATTTCAGAAAACTTGGAAAGACTTATATGAACTGATGCAGAGTAAAGTCAAAAGAACTAAGAGAAGATTTATGTAGTAAGAACTATATTATACAACGATCACTGTGAATGATATGGCTATTCTCAGCAATACAATGATCCAAGACAATTCTGAAAGACTTTTGATAACTGAAGGCGTCTGAGACATAATTTTTTCACTTTATTTTTCTTGCTTCTTTTGCAGCATGGCTAACATGGAAATATGCTTTGCATGGTTTCACATGTATAATTGAAATCACATTTCTTGCCTTCTCCATGAGAAGGAGGGATGGATAGAATTTGTAATGCAATTTTTAAAAAATGAACATTAAAAATAAATATTTTTTAAAAATGTTGAACACATACTCCCAACATAAGCATATTTATTTATTATTAATATACATGTACTACAACACAAATAATTATGTACATTATAAAATTACTCCAAAATTGACATTCAAAAATGTTAATGATGAGACAAAAATAAAATAATATTTGATTTTTGATTTTAGAAGTACTAGGGAGTCATTGGATTTTGTTGAGTAGGGACTAGTATGCTCAGATCTGTGTTTTAGGAAAGTCATTTCTGAAGCTGTGTGAAAGATAGATTAGAGAAAGAGAAATGAGATAGGGAGAACAATTAAGAGCCTGTTGAAATAGTCTATATAAAAGATGATGAGAATCTGAACTGGCAACCACGTGAGCAAGGAAAAGGGGACATTTGTGAGAAATTGTGAGAGTAAAAATGACAAGATTTGATTGTATGCATGGGGTGAGTGACAGTGGAGAATTGAAGACAATGTCAAGATTGGGAATCTGAACATCTAATGGTGGTTTCCTTGAAAGAAGTTGGGATGTTTGGAATGGGTGGATGCTGACTCATCCTGTGTAACTCAATGTCTCCCACCCAAATTTAAAACAGAAAATTGGGTTTCCTACTCACTACTTACTGCCCCTGAGCATGGAACAGGCCCCTCCTAGGGGTACCTGCCATGGCCAGGAAGCAGGAGATAGTTTTGTTTGGTGGGGAGGAAGGAAAGGAAGGGAAGGAAACAATTTTCCCATAGTACCAATACATCTGCTGCTATAGATGTCTAGGGAATCAAATAAATTATTTACCTCAAAATGGGAGAGGTTGGGATCTTGCACGCTGAGGGCATGTTGGATGACATAGGTAGATATAACTGGCTATTTTGGGGAAGGGAAGCCATCTCCCCTCCAAGTAATTGGTTGATCACAAGCCCATTCAGGTCAGGAGGCCACAGTCCTCACTTTGAAAAGCACTGATCTAGAACATACCAATGATAGAATTCTTTACACAATGACCATTGAATAAATAAATAAACATTTGCAAATGAAGAAAATTTGATAAAATCTCCTCTTCCTGTCCCCTCATTTGACAGGTAAAATCTGTGCCTTAACCAACTGATTAAGTCATTGATTAGTTAAGATGCAGAAATCATTTCCTTTCAGCAGGGGAGTCCACTTGGTTAAGAATTCTCTTTATCCTGTGGTTCCCTTAATTCTGTTCCAGTTACAAGCTCCATTCAGGGTTTTGGGTCCAGCTACAGTGAATTTCTCCCGGGGATGAAAATAGCCAGATGGAAAGCCTGGTACTCCTGGCCCCTTATGCTCCTTCAATTTAGATAAAATAAGAAAAACAAGTCCAGCACATTTCCAGTTGGGGCAGGGGGGCAGGATGAAGGTCTTAGTTCTTGGCCTTGGAATTCCTCCCAGGCCCAGCCTTCCCTCTAAATAAATATCATAGGACCTAAATCTGGAAAGAGTCCTTGACATTGTCCAGTCCAACTTCATCATTCAAAAGCAGAAGAAACTGAGGCTCAGAAAGATACATTTAGACCAGTCTAATGAAGCTGAAAGATCACTGGATTGGAATGGTGGCTCTGCCACCTCTGTGACTTTAGACAACTGGCTCCTCTGGGCTTCTGTTTTCACCTCTTTAAAATGAGGAGGGTTGGACCAGAAGATCTCTTCCACCTCTGAATCCCAAGCTTCAGTGACCTATCCAACATCACAAGAGTAGAGTGACCTTGTGCTTTAAATCCAAGCCCCTGAATCCAAATGTGGTCTTCTCTATCCTCCATACCCTGTTTCTCCTCAGAGGACCAAGGAGCTTGAAGTAGGAGGCTGGAGAGGAGAGAAATAAACAAGGAAGCAAAGGGGCAGGATGGAAGCTGGAGAGGAGAAGTCTGGCCACTTTGAGTAACTATAGGGAGGTGGAGGTCTGTGATCTGCAGCTCCTTCTGGGACTCAGACAAGTTAACGATAGGAGCTGGCTTTGACCACATTTCTTTGGCAATCCTCCTGGAAAACTCATCTTCCTGAGTTCAAATCTAGCTTCATACACTTACTAGCTGGGTAGGTCATTTAGTTCTATTTGCCTCAGTTGCTTCATCTGTAAAAAAAAAAATGGACTGAAGGAGGAAATGGCAAACTACTCCAGTATCTTTGCCAAGAAAACCCCAAATGGGGTCACAGAGAGTCATATATAGCTGAACAACAATAACACAATAATAAATCACTCCTGAGTGAACTCAGAGAGAGAGGGAAATTAAGCTACCAGAGGAGGCTACACAGGCCAGAGGTCAGCATAACTCCAAGTTCAGGAATTTTCCTAGAAAGAAAATTTCAATAATCCCCAGGTAACTTTCAATGACCCCCACCAATGTGGAAGCATAGACACAAGAGCTTAAAATAATGTATGGGCAGCTAGGAAAGGATGTGCTTCTGGAGTCACCAGGAATTACGAAGGTGATGCTTTTGAAGTAGAATGAACATTAATGTCTTGTTACCCAGTCATTTCTATCTTGTCCAGTTCTTTATGACATCATTTGAAGTTTTCTTGGCAAAGATACTGGAGTGATTTGCCATTTCATTCTCCAGCTCATTTTACAGATGAGAAAACTGAAGCAAACAGAATTAGGCGACTTGCCCAGGGTCACACAGCTGGTAAGCTCCTGAGACTGGGATTCATCTTTGCCTTTCTATTAATTGTCTTAATTGTCCAGTCTTGACTTGAGGAGGGAGGGACATGATCTAATATCTACTTCTCCCCTTTTGCATCTGGTCCTATCTGGTATTATGAGGGAAGACTAAATTCCTTAACTCAGGAGTATTGTGAATATCTAATGAGATAATGGGTGCAAAGCACTTTGCAAACCTTGAAATGCTATATAAATTCCAGTTATTATTAAAATTGTTATCCTCTGGTCACCAAGCATCCAATCTGGTGATGACTTCATTCTCCAAGACTTCTATTGCTGGACTCAAGCAATGTTTATAGACCAATAAAGGGGATGTGCTGGGAAATGTTTAACAAAGGAGTAGGCATGTATGCAGGAATACTTTTAAATTTAATCTGTATTAACACTTTCTTAAGGCTTGAGGATCAACCAAACAATAAATCAGTCTGGGATTTGTAGGGGATTACAGATACCTGGTATATAAATGCTCACACTGAAAATTTAACAATGGGGGCAGCTAGGTGGTGCATTGGTTAGAGCATCAGCCCTGAAGTCAGGAGGGCCTGAGTTCAAATCAAAGAGTTCTCAGACTCTTAATATTTCCTAGCTGTGTGACTCTAAGCAAGTCACTTAACTCCAATGGCCTCAGCAAAAAAGAAAAGAAAAGAAAATTTAACAATGAGCTCTCCAAAGCTGTTTAGAGCTGGCTCTATCACATCCCTGCCTGAACTACTCTGGACAGTAGGAAGCTAGGAGGAAGATGGTCTCTCCCTTCACATCTGGTTGTTAAGGAACCAATAGGAACTGAGCTGAATCATTTGTACTACAATAAATGGGACCAAGGTGTGAAAGAACATTTCTATCATGGTCAGACAGAATTGATAACTAGTTCTCCATAGCAGCACTAGGATGCTCCTGGCTCCAAATATAGGGGCACAGGATCATAATAGACGCAGGAGGGGCTTCAAAGGCCATTTAGTCCTAAATCTCCCTTATTTTACAGGAGAAGAAACTGACTTACTCAAGCTCACACAAGTAGTAAGAGTCAGAAATGGGAAAAGCGGAATATGAGTCCAGGCCATCTGATGCCAAAGCCAGTATGCACTTTCCAATGTACCCAGTTACCTATCTAACCTTAGACTCATTCTGAGCCACTAGGATTGACTGAAAGCTGAGAAGATAGCATTGGCTTCTACCTCTCCCCAGTTTTCATTTATCTAAGCTTCACTGGGATTAGGAACCAAATATACCTTATGCCAATTCTTACAAGTGTAAAAAGAGTCTCATTATGGGGGCAGCAGGCAGGTTGGTTTCCATTTAGCTCCTCAATTTTTTCCTTTTTCCCTCAGCTTGTGGATGAGAGTCCTGGAATTCAAAAGGTGTTCCTTTGAAAATTAATAATTTGGGGCAGCCAGGTGCTACAGTGGGTAGAGCACCTGCCCTGGAACCAGGAAGACTTGAGTTAAAATCCAGCCTTAGACAGTTGACATTTATGAGCTGTGTGACCCTTGGCAAGTCACTTAATCCTGTTTGCCTGGCATAAAAAACAGGGGGAGAGAGAGAGAGAGAGAGAGAGAGAGAGAGAGAGAGAGAGAGAGAG
>JAJPUD010001809.1:104510-118141 GCA_023553655.1 Myrmecobius fasciatus
ACACACACACACACACACACACACACACACACACACACACACCACTGGATTTAAAATGGAAGGAGCTAAGAAAGGCTTCCTAAAAGGGCTTCTTTGATCTTACCATTCTTCTTTAACCTCTTAGTTATTTATTCCCAGAAGGAAGGGCTCTTGTCCTATGCTGTGACCAACTATTCTAAGATGTTGCAACTCCAGTCCCTTCATAGGAGGGAAATTAGAATCACTGAACTATTCTTTCTACATCTTCTATTCACCTGATTTTATTTTGGGTTTTGTTTTCTTGTTTTTTCTCCTACACCAAGTCATAAGATCTGCATTTCTCTGCCCCCTGTGTCTTCATCTGTACGAGAGTAGTAATAGCATCTGGTTCACAAGGTTGTTGTGGGATCAAATTAGATATTGGATGAAATGTGGGAAAGATTCCAGAATTTGGAATGTGAGAACCTGAGTTTAAACCCTAGCTCTGCTCCTTACTACCTACTTTGGACAATTCACTTAAATCACTCTGTGGCTCAATCCTTCCATTAGAAAATGAAGAGGTTGGATTAGGGGACCTCTGAGATCGGTTCTTACGCGCCCCCCCTCAGGTTTTATCTATGATCTTTTAACATTTCAATTTTCCTTTCTCTCACAATCCTCCCTGGGCTGGGATCAGAGCAGTGTTCAAATCTTGGCTCCCTAGTTTTCAGTTTTCTCATAAGTAAAATGAGGGTTGAACTAGAGAGTCTCTGAGGTCCTTTCCATCTCAAAATCAGTGATCCTAGCGCAAAGGGGCATTTGCTTTGTGACTTTAGGCAAGTCATTTCCTCTCTGTGATATGTAAAAAGTTTGAGAGATGTAATCATTTTATTAATTATTCATAAAAGGATGGTCATTTGGCTATCTCTCATAAACCAAAGAGGATCATGGTGACTTATTGATATTGATATGTCCTTGGAAGATTGGATGTTCCCCATAGTAAACAATTCATTAATAGTGAGAAGGAATAGTATAATGAGAGGTGGGCCTATCTAACGAGGGGCTGTGCTACCATGTTTTTAAATAAGTCACTCTTACTCCTAGACTACCCTCAACAAGGTAGACAAAGGGTCTATCCCACCAACTACCAACACAATTGGCTTCCCAATTGGGTGGGTTTTGAAGGAGACCGAGAATGTTAAATCCAATGTCATTATCAGCCCTATTTTTCAGGGGCTGATTTGATTTAGAGAATGAAGAAATAAGAAGGGAAAAAATCCTGGATCTCCCCAATAGTAATTGGTTATTGATATAAGAAAGAAATAACTATTTCTCTTGCTTATTTGGCCTCCATTTTCTAGGTACCAAAATGAAGTGGAGGCTTGCTAAACTTCCTTTCAGATCTAACAGCCAATATTTTAGATTAAAAGGGCCCTTCCAGTTCTTATCTTCCATATTCTAAGATCCTATCTAGCTCTGAAAATATGTTCTAAGGACCCTGTCGCCTCTAATATTCTATGTTTTAAGGTCTCTCCAACTCTGAATATTTCCATTTCATGTTCTCCCTTCCCTCATATCTTACCCTCACATGGTTGAGAAATCTCTCCCCTAGGACCCTGGATCATCTCATGCATTAACAGGCTCTCATTGACTGGGTCTGTCCTTCTCCAATATTCTCATTAATGATCCTATCTTGGTTTATCTTTTTTTCATTCCCCAAATAAAGACCTAAGGTCTATTCTTTCATTTGTAATGGTAGCTCCATTGTTTTCTCAGTCTGAGTCTCTCTCAACAAAACCCTTTAACTGTTTTGAAAGGAATTCACAAACCATCTTGGGGGTGAGTCTTGTGGCAAGGAAGGACAAAAGACCTGACCTTTCTGCTGCCCAGCTTGCCTCTTTATTCCTCAAATTAAAACAGGGTCTCAGAGAGGCCAAGCCCCAAATCTGGAGGAGATCCAGTGGGAAATGTTCAGAGGACTAAGGTCCCTTCCAGCTTCTAAATCCTATGATTTACTTCCAGTCCAGGCTCAGAGCCTAGTGGCGCCCCTAAGAAACCTCAGTGTGTTTTGCATGGCAGCTGTGGTGTCCCCTGAAGGAATCCACTGGGGAAAGGAACCCAAGACCAGTTGTTTCTTAAACTATTCTGCAAGGAGCCCTGACATACCCCAAGTTTGTTTTCATTGAATCTTCTGTTGTTTGCTAATAAGCATTAAAAATAATTGTTTTAGATGATTTTACTACAAGAGTCTGCAGGATTCCACTAAAGTTTTGTTTAAACTGAAGGGTTCTACCAGAGTGGACAAATTTGAGAACCATTTCTCTGGATCAAAAACAGTTCATATTTCTGGGATAAATAAGGTTGGAAGGGAACTTGGTTCAGAAAATGAAACACAAAACACAAAATGTTAGTCTGAGTAGAGACCTTCAAGCACAGATTGTCCATCAACACAGAAATAACCTAGACAAACTTCCTTGCTTTGCAAAGAAAATAAAGCTATGCAAGGGAAAAATGACTTGACTCAAATCACACAGTGGGTCAATGACAGTCTGGATTAGAACTCATTTCTCCAGGCTGCCAAACCTAGGCTCTTACACTGGATCATACTCTCTGTCCCTTTGCTTGCAGTAGAAATTCAGAGAGAGTCTTAGGAGGAAAGGCCTTGGACAGAAATAGGGTGAAGTTGTTGTCTTCAGCAGCAGCAGCTCCAGCTTACATCTGAAAGTCAGCTTTTGCTTCTCCAGGACATTAAATGGTGGGGCTTCCTCAAAATTGCCTTTTCTGGGCAAGGAAGGATAATTGGAAAATACTTTTTGTGTCCATTCTTTTACATTTAAGATTTCTAAGTCCATTTTTCTACCTGGGTAAAACAAAGCTAAGGAGTGTTCAGAAGGTTTTATAGGGATTCAGTGTCATTCTAAACATGCCAGGAAATGTCTAAGTCAAAATGTATTTGCTATTCCTCCCCCACTGGAGAGGTAGAAAAGAGGACCCCTAGAACAGAAGAAAAGTTGGAATAAACTGAGGTCTTTTCAGCTAAGATAACCAGCTCTTATTCCAGGATTCTCTAAATCTAGTAAGACATTCTACCATAACCTAGGTCTGAGTTATGGGTCTGCTTCTAATGTGCTCTTAACTTTAAGGAAGCTGCTTGTTCTGTCTAATTCTGTTTCCTCATCTGTAAAATAAGATTCAGTTAGGTACTCTTTAAGAACCTGCAGACATTGCAATATAAAGAGCAATGATTTGGTAATGAGAGGGTCTAAAGTTTCTTGTTCATACCCTAATTCAATGGGTGACATTGAGAAGGTATCTTCCCTTTTCTGGGCCTTAAGTTTCCTCATCTGAGGAATCAACATCCTGTAAGATCCCTGTAAGATCCAGCTCTAAATCCCAAAGTCCTATATTTTCACATGTACATTTTAGTGGCAGCCTTCTGGAGACACTGTTTTGTTTTGCTGGTGAAAACACTGAAACCCAGACTTAAGGGTCCTCAAGATGGTTAGTAGTAGAAACTAGTTTTGAACATTGGTCCTTCAATCATCAATTCAATGTTCGATCTATCATACTACCTCTCCTCGGTCCCTCTCTTCAGTTTGCTTCCTTTCTCACCTCCCCACCAGGCCATCCCCACTGCCATTAAGCATGATTCATTCATACATTCTAACAGTAATAAGTTCTGAAAAGTATCCTAAATAATTCACTAATATTCCTACTTTCCACCGGAACTTCAGCCAGATCCTAGCCAGACTGTGACATCCTGAAGCAGGACTGCCAAGGGGGCTAAGGGCCCTGGTTAGCCATAAGACCCTGAGGAATCTCCACTAAATCATCCCCAGGAATGTAAAAGGGTTAAGTGTTCCTAGGGGATATGAAGAATATTAAGACCATCTTGAGGGGGTATAAGGGAACCTGGGCTATCCCTATAGAGTACAAGGGGTTAACACAAGGCTCAAAGTGTCATCCCAGTCAAATTGTCCTGCTCAAAATAGACCAAAAATTAATTGAAAACTAAATAATTTAATCCTAAAGAATGAGTGGTTGAAACAACAAACCATTGAAACAATTGATCATTTCGTCCAAGAGAATGACAACAATGAGACAATATACCAAAATTTATGGGATGCAGTCAACACAATTCTTAAGGGAAATTTTATGTCTCAAATTGTACTTCCTGAATATCCTTACATGAAAATCCAACTTAAACTCTATATCTTTGCAGAAGTGGTCTTCTACATCTGGGATTTAATCCCTCTTCATCTTCAACTTGAAGAATCCCTAAATTATAAATCAGTCAGTTAATAAAAATTTATTAAGTGCCTACTATTTATTTAGTGTGGGACCCCAATGTTAAGCACAAGGGAAATAAAAAGAAGCAAAATGCAGTCTCTGCCCCCAATGAAGAGACAAGCAAACAAATAAAAACAAATTACATAGGAAATAATGAAGAGAAGGAAGGCACTAGAATTAAGAGGGATTAGGAAAGACTTCCTGTTGAAGGTAGAATTTTATCTGGGACCTGAAGGTAGTCTGGGATGCCAGGAGGCTGAGATGAGGGACTGTAAGAGAGAATAATGCCCAGAGTCAGGAGATGGAGTGCCTTGTTCATGGAACAGTCAGGAGACCAGGGGCACTGGGCTGAAGATTATGTGTCAGAAAGGAGGGTTGAGAAGACTGGAAAGATAGGAAGCTAAATTCTGAAGGGTTTTGAATGCCAAACAGCATTTTTTATGTGATCCTACATAGTTTGTCCAAAGCTTTAGTAGAAATCACTTGATGACTGAATGGATGATGAATTTGAAGTGAGGAGAGAATTGAGGCAGGAAGGTGGACCAGCAGGCTATTGCAGTCAATAAACTAAGCAGGAGGAGATGAAGGCTTGCCCCAGGTTGATGATAGCATCCAACAAGAAAAGAAGGTGTAATTAGGAGATGATACAATGGATGAGAATTGAAGTTTTGAGCCTGAGGAACTGGGAGACAAGTGCTATCCTTTACAGGGAAGCTGGGGAAAAGGAAGGATTTAGGGGGAAAGATAACCAATTCATTTTGGACATGTTGAGTTTAAAATGTCTACTGGGCATCCAGTTTGAGATGCCTGAAAGGCAGCTGGAGTTGCATGATTGAAAATGATCAAAGACGTTAAGTAGACTTGGGAATCATCAGCACAGGGATAGTAACTAAATCCAGGGAAGCTGATGAGATCACCAAGTGAAATTGTATGAGACAGAATCCTATGAGACACTTAATAGCTATAGAACAAGATTTGGATGAAGATCCAGCAAAGGATACTGAGAAGGAACAGTCAGATAGGTAGGAAAAGAACCAAGACAATGGTACCCCAAAAACCTAGAGAGAAGAGAGGATGATTAATAATGTCAAAGGGTGCAGGGAGATCAAGAATGAGGATTGAGAAAAGCCTATTTAATTTGGTAATTAAGTGTCCATTGGAACTTTGGAGAGAGAGTTTTGGTAGAATGACTGGCTCAGAAGCTACATTGTAACCTAGACAAGAGCTTTCCTGCTCCCTGCCCTGGATTGTTAATAATTTCTCCCCCCAGTGAAATAACTTTTTATTAATTGATCCATGTTTTATATTTCCTTATCTATATACATGCTGCATCCTCACTTCTCTCTATACTTAAGAAAGTAAATTCTTTGAGGTCAGAGACTGCTCCATATTCCTCCTTATGGCCCTAGCACCAAGTACAGTGTCTTGTATCTAAAGTGTTTAATAAATGTTGAGTTAATATGAGTTAAGAAGTCCAAGGGCAGCCCCTGAAGGGCATTAAGCCCTTATGATTTATACATTGTCTCCCCCATTAGACTGTGAGGTCCTGACAAGTAGGGACAGCCTCTTTAACTTTCTTTGTAACCCCAGACTTAGAACAATGTCTGATACATAGTAGGCAATTAATAAATGCTTACTGCCTAACTGATAAAGCAGAGGTATGCCTTCTGAAATGCAGAGGAAATAATTTTTTCGGACGAGGAAACTGAGGCTCAGAAAGTGATTAGATCTATTAGATAGGGATTAGATTGTCATGGAAGCTATAGAGAGGATTCCTATATAGATTAGGAGGTTGAACTAGATGATGTCCCAGCTCTAAAATTTGGTAACTTAGCCAGTCATTCAATGTGTTAAAGGAAGACTCCTCAAAACCAGACCCATAGCCATAATGAGATGAGACTCATCAAGATGACACGCAATTTGCTTCATAAAGATAGTTTTTCTTCCCTGAGCCTGTTTCCCTATGAGTAAAATGAGGAGCTTGAACCAGTTAATTGTTGAAAACCCTTCTAACTCTGACAGTCTGTGTCTAAGATCACAGAATCATTGAATTTAAAGTTGTAATGAATCTCAAAGACTATCTAGGAAAACCTTAAAGGAATGAGACAATAGCATGGCCAAGAAGTGGTCTTTCAGTCCCTGCTTGAAAAACCCTAAAGATGGGGAAATCCCTGCCTCACCCAGTTTGTTCCACTTTTGGACAGCCCTGTTAAGACGTTTTTCCTTATATCCAAATTTGTCTCTTTCCAACTTCCTCCTGTTGCTACTGGTTCTATCCCCTAGGGCCACAGAAAAGTCCAATCATTCTTCCACATGACACTCCTTCAAAGATGTGGACACAGCTATCATATCCCTAGTCTTCTCAAGCATAAATCTTCCTGGTTCCTATAATTAATCCTCATCTGACTTAGACTCAAGAGCCTCAAGACCATCCTGATTACCTTTTTCTTGATATTCCCTTTCCTTCTTTACAATGTCATTCCTAAATTGTGGTGCTCAGAACTCAACACAAGAACTTCCAAAGAAGTCTGAGGGACCTGGTCCCCAGTCATGCTCTGTCAGCTTACTATTCTATGTTCTAAGGGACTTTCCAGCTCTGATATTCTATAGAAGGCAGAGAAATTTGGGCTTTTGGTATTGCTTTGTCTTTTATATTCTCCTCCCCTCACTCCCAACTTGATAGGAAAGAAGCCACAGAATCCTTCAGCTGTTATTTGAAGGGGGAAGGCCTAGATTCCAGATTGACTTATGGATGAAATAGAGCTTCTCTCCTCCAATTTGTGACCCCAGCTCCCTCCAAAGTCATTCTGACAGGTCTCTGTCTATCCTCCTAAATTCCATTCATTCAAGAGGCTGAGGCTGGATGAGGGAAAAGGTGAAAAAAAATCCAGAAAGTATGATGGGTCTCTGGTCTTGCCCCTTTGGTGCCTGTGGTGTGGTGACTGCTGTGGAGTGTGGAATGATGATTCCCAGCTGTGTGCATGTGTTGGGAGGAAGGGGGAGAAGAAGAAGAGGAAGCAGCCTTCTATTCTGTTCTTTCATCCTGTTCCCAAGGACAGCTGGTGACCTGCACTTGCAGCTAGGATTCAAGGTCAAAAGCCATCCCCAGCCCTCTGTCTTAAGGAAACTCTATGTCATGGGTGGCTGGGTCCATGTTCTAGTCTTTTCTGTTCTCAAGTACAGATAAGATTTCAAGTGGCTCTGCATTAGACAAGTATTTTTCCAAATACACATAAAAATATTTTCACCATTCATTTTTGTAATATTTTGTGTTCTAAATTCCCCCCTTCCTTTCTTATCTCCTCTCTCCCCAAGACAGCAAGCAATCTGTTATAGGTTAAACATATACAATCATTTTAAACATATTTCCATATTTGCCTTGTTGTATCACTTTCCCTTTTTAATCCCACACTGTTTGCCTGAGTTCATATAGAATTCTGGAATTACTTTGTGCTGATTCAACAGACAGAAAGACTGGCAAGATTATAGCTTCTGAAGAACATCACCCCTGAAAACAGATATTATAAGTTCATATTATGGAAAGAGGCCTGGCATTGGAATTAGGAAGCCTAGGTCTGAGCCAGACTTCATAGCTAATGAGTTGTGTAACCTTGGATGGATTGCACCATCCATCTCTCTCCAAACTGGTTTCCTCACCTGTGTGAGTAATACTTGCACTATTTATTCCAAAAACTAGTTGCAGGAAAAAATACTTTAGATAACTGCAAGTTAGTTCACTGTTTTGTTATTTTTGCTTTGGGGATAGGTTTTTCTTTTTATTTTGACTAAGACTGAGATTTCTTTGGTGTAGAAACTCCCAAGGAAAGAACTTCTTCCACCAAAGCAGACTAGCATCAGCTCTTCAACTTAAGAGTTTTCTGGGGCAGAGAGAGATTAAGTGACGTGGGAGGCTCTCTCAGCCAGTATGTGTAAGAGGCAGAATTTGATCCCAAATGTTCCTAGCAGAATGTAGTAGTAGATGTTTAGTCAGTTGATTGATTCTCAGTGCTGAGACTTGTTCTTTATTCATGACAGCTTTCCTGAATTGTTGTTCTTGTCATTATTAAAATTACCACAGACCCTTGACCTGCAGATGGTACTGCAGAATCATGATTCCATATAGCAAAAACCTCCAACTCCAACAGCACACCTAGACCTGCAGAGTCCAAAAACAAACCCTGTGTTCTTCCGAGACAGAGAGAACATGATAAACTATGTTCTCAACTAGTGACTGTAATGCAGGATGCAGGGGTGATGCTCTTCAGAGGCTATGGTCCTGCCAGTCCTTCTGTCTACTGGACCAGCACAAAGTATTGCCAGGATTCTATGTGACTTCAGTGACCTCAGGCAACCAGTATGAGAATAAAGAGGGAAAGTGGTACAATATGGCAAATATGGAAATATGTTTAAAAGGATTGGTTATGTTTAACCTATATCAGATTGCTTGCTGCCGGGCAAAGGAGGAGATAAGAAAGGGGGGGGTGGAATTTAGAACACAAAATATTACAAAAATGAATGTTGAAGACTCTCTGTATGTATATCTGGAAAAATAAAAAACTATTGGGGGGAGGGGAGGGAAGATGGTAATTTGGGTGGCAGAATCCTTAGAATTCTTCAAGTTTCAATTTGGGTGCTATCTCCAAACAGAAATATATCCTAATCCTCCTAGGTCTCTTCCTTCTCAAGTTATCATGTATATACTTTCTTTTTTATATGTGTGTACATATATATGTATATGTGTATATATATACATATATATATTCATACATGCATAAGACCCTAGAGGAACTTACTACATATACATATACATATGCATGTGTACATAAACCCTAGATAATTTAAGATATACATATATGTGCATATATACATTTATGTATATATGTATGCATACATATATGTGGATGGTATGATTATAGAAGGGACCAGTCCCCTCATTTATAAGTACTCTGCCTTAGTATTACCAAGAGGATCAAAAGGCTGGAGATGGATGCCTAGTGGTTTTCAGGTATGAGATTCCTAGCTTTTCTCCCTTTCTTGATTTCAATGGGAGTCTGCCCTAACCTGAAGTGGAGGGAGTGGAGATGGTATGATTTATAAGCCTGCTCTCCCAGGCTTTTGTGAGGAGGTGAAGCTATGTGAGATCTGAGGAATAAAATAGCTGGTACCAGAGCAGTCCATAGAACCAGAGAGAGGAGGGGAGTTGCCATGACAAGAAGCACATTTAGCTACTCAGAGAGTGGAAGTTGTAGAGAAAACAATACCAGGAATGAGAGATAGATGTACAGTTATACTATTTTGTTAGTGTGGTGCTGTAGTTGGGGACTCAGAGCTGAAGGAAGGAAAGTTATTAATTTTTTTAAAAAAATAATTTTCCAGAGCAAAGAATAAGAGAGAAAACATACTTTTTTCTTCTCTCTTAGTACTGAAATGTTACTAGGCAGGCTGGGAGCTTTCTAGATAGCTAGATATTAGAGGCAGGGTCTATGCCATCTTGCCTTTGCCCTCCCCACCCCCACCTTGTTTTTTTTCCTTTTACATTTTAATTCAATATTTATTTATTTATTTTGTAGCATTCCTTTTTAAATTTTGAATTCCAAATTCTCTCCCTCCCTCTTATCCCCTTCCCAACCCACAAAGAAGACAAGCAATATATCAATTATACATGAGAAATCATGCAAAACATTCCCATATTTTAAAAAAATTAAAAGGAAGAAAAAGAAAGTATGAAAAATATTTTTCAATTTGGATCTGGAGTTCATTAGTTCTCTCTCTTGAGGTGGATAACATTCTTCATAATGAATCCTTTGGAATTGTGTTAGATCGTCATATTGATCAGAGAAGCCAAGTCTTTCCCAGTTAATCATTTTTATAACATTGCTATTATTGTGCACAATAATGTCCTGGTTCTTCTCACTTCACTTTGCATCAGGTCATATAGGTCTTGCCATATTTTTCTAAAATAACCCCCCTTTCCTTTTTTATTTTTTATAGCACAATAGTACTCCATCATAATCATATGCCACAACTTTCCAGTTTGGTTCTAAAGGAAAACATTAGGGGAGGAATTGAAGGAGAAACTGGAGTTACATGAGGGGAGGAACCAAGGAAGTGACTGGAAGCATTAGTCTCAAAAGACAAATGAGGGTAGGAGAGAGTGATTTACTCTGCTCATTTCCACAGCAGACCCCAACTCCAATAAAGTGAAGGCTAAGGGGACTGAATTGATTTGCCACAGACTATTTGTCAAATTCAAAGCCTGAAAATCAGGGGCTTACCTCCCAACAATGTATCTAGGAAGAAGTAGAGACAGATCCACATAGTAACTTCCCATGGTCATAAACAACACAACTAAAACTTAGCAACAAAGTAAGGCAAAACTTACCATGCTATTCTTTGTCCCCCTTCTGTGGTTCCCTCACTGAAGCTTTCTCTAGTGGTATTCTGGAACTGGCTCAAAGAGCTGGTTGTTAAAATTTCAGAGCACTAACACTTCAAAAAATTTTTTTAAATGATACAAATCAGAGCTTGATGTATTGATTTGATTGTCTAGACTTCATAAAGTTATGGGGAAAATGTCAATAATCCAGATTAAATTTAAAAGTGTTATGAATGCCATTTTGGCAGAATAGACAGTTGTCAAACATTTACCAACACACCTTGGTTTCACCCCAGGTAGGACCATCAGCTTATATTCTATCCTCATAAATATTAACATTGGTACTTTTTTTGCACCAACTTTGTGAAGTAAAAAATGTAAAAATTATTTTCTCCATTTTATAAATGAGAAAAGTAAGGGTCAGAAAAGCTGTTTTGTCCATAATTGTTCAAGTTGTTGCAATCATTTCATGAAATCATTTGAAATTTTCTTTGTGCCGCACATAGGAATAGTTTTCTCTTTCCTTCTCTGGCTCATTTTTACAGATGAGGAATTGAGGCAAATAGGGTTAAGTGACTTGCCAGGGTCACACAGCTAGTAAATGTTTGAGGTTGGATTTGAACTCAGATCTTCCTGACACCACACCTGGAACTCTATCCTCTGAGTCACCTAGCTGATTGTCCCCAATTACATGATTGAAGAAGTGGTACAGCTGGGATCTGAAGCAAGTCTTGCTCCAAATTCTTACTCTTTTCCACTATATCAGTCTGCCTATCCTTAACAAAATACATTTAAAATTAACCTCTGTGCCTGTTTTGCCAGTGAACTCTCAAGTTTTTTCAACATGTGAGACTCCCTTTCCTGATGTAGACTCTCCCCAGACTGTGAACTGAGAGTCCAAAGACCCACTCATTCCTCCTTTGTATAGATTTTCCAGGGCAAGATCCCTTACTGCCTCCCTCATAGGCAATTGCCCCTGGATGGGTGCTAATGACATGGCTGAACCCAGCCCAATGCCATGATCCATTCGTTATGTTTTTTTTTTCCTTTTAGCTGGAGAGCTACATCCAGATGAATATGAAGTCAGAGATGGTTCAGATCCAACAGAATGTGGTCCAGAACCAGACGGCTACCATGCTTGAGCTTGGGACCAACCTACTCAACCAGACAGCTCAACAAACAAAAAAACTCACGGATGTGGAAGCCCAGGTATGGGACTCTAGAAAGTAGGACTAAGGGCACAGACAAGAGACATAGAGGGCCTAGTAAGAGATGAAGTTGGGGATGAGGAGGAGAAGAAGGAAGGGTGGAGGTGATACCTGGAGAGAAAGGGGATACAGGAATATTCTAGTGATGCTGTGGGAGCCTTCTCCCTGAACTGAACCAAGCTCTTCCCCAGGATTCTCATCTAAAGCCCTATCTAAAATATAGAATGAAAGGACCTGAATTTTAATCCCTGATGTTTTTGTGACTTGGAATCACCAGATACTAAAGTTAGGGCTTTCTTACCTGACTTTCCTCATTTTACAAGTGAAGAAACTGAGACCCAGGATTTGCTCACGATCATAGAGATAATAAGCATCAGAGGCTGAATATGGACCCAAGGGCCCTTGGATCTCACTTTCTCCAAATGTAAAAGCAAGAAGTTAAAGTCTATTGATCTCTAACGTCCCTTCCAGCTCCAAATCCCACAATAACTACAGGGGACATAACAGGTTATGTTTAAGACTATGATGGAAAATTGGCAGGAAAAGTGTGGCTATGAGGAAGTGGGAAACATGGCCATTTTTACCAATCCTCTTCTCTTGTCCTTTGTCCTGGCAGTCCTTCAAGGGAGAAAGGCAGCTGTTGGGCTTAGAGGTCACTGGCTTAAAAGACAGGGAACCATGTGAAGAAAAGAATAAGCAGTCCAAACTTTTCAGGAAATGAGGCAGGTCAGAAAGGCTGTTTGAAGCCACATAATTTTTTTTTTTAACTTGTGCGTGTTTACTTTAAATCTAAATAGAAAATAGGAAAAGAAAAAAAGTTATCATGTGTACAGCAGAACATAAGGAAGGATTCAAAATATAAATCAACAAATTTCTATTTCAAGAGAGCCTGTATGATAAATACTAAATACTGCACATTGTGTTCAAAACTATCCATGTAGGGGCAGCTAGGTGGCGAAGTGGATAGAGCACCAGCCCTGAAGTCAGGAAGACCTCAGTTCAAATCTAATCTCAGACACTTAACATTCCCTAGCTGTGTGACCCTGGGCAAGTCACTTAACCCCAATTGCCTCAGCAAAAAAAACAAAAAAAAAACAAAAAAACAACTATCCATCTTTTCTTTGCTTCCTTGTAGGTTTTCTTTTGTTCTCTGGTATGTACTTTTTACTTTATTCTTTTTCCCTCTTTCCTCCCTCCCCTCATCCAGGAAAGCTACAATTGGTCCCTCCTTAATTTGATGAGCCTTTGTTTTTGGGAAATTTTGAGTCCAAGCTGGGCACACCCATAGGGCAGCAGGGGGAGAATGAAGTATCAAGTATCAAGGCAGACCCAAAGCTGAGAACCAGCCTCAGTGGCAGTGAATGAACAGAGCCTAGAGCCAGAAGTCAGAAGGCCTCGGTTCCAATCTACTCAGTCATTGTCTTCTCTTGCTGAGAGAGAAAAGTAGGGAATGATGAAAAAAGTGCTGGGCGGGGAGTTAGGAGACCTGGGTCTAAGGCCCAGTTGAGCCACTGAGGCATTTAGCGATTTTTCTTAGCCTCAAAAGTGTAATATACATATTAAAAATTATTATTATTAACATTTCTTCCCCTCCTCATCTACAACATAGATTCAGAGTTTAAAGAGCTGGAAGGAATCTTAGAGATCATCTAATCCAAAGCTCTCAGGGGAAAAAACAAAGGCCTAGAGGAGGCTAAGATAGAGACTGGGCTCAGGTCTAAATGAAGGCCTAGAGGAGAGCTAAGGTAGTGGCTGGGCTCAGGTCTAAATGAAGGCCTCAATGAGGGCTAAGGTAGTGA
>JAJPUD010001809.1:123708-146875 GCA_023553655.1 Myrmecobius fasciatus
TTCTCATCTGTAAAATTAGAGGGCTGGGCCACCTGACCTCTGAGGTCTCTTGCCGTTCTAGATCAATGAGCCTATAATCCTAGTCCAGAAAAGCAGTCAGTCCTAAAAGGAATGAGATGCTAACAGGCCATTGTAAATAAAACTGGGGCCATGGCAGCTGAAGTTCACTTAGGCTATGGCCTCAGAAGACAAGAGGGAAAGAAGAGGGATAAGGATTGGGATCATCTGGTATTTTTCTCCTTTTAATTAATTGTTCTTACTGAGTAGAAAATTTAGTTGTTTCTCCCTATTGAAGTACTTTCTAAATTTTATCACCCTAGGGAAAAGCTCGGTTGTCCTCACTCTGGTTAAACCTCAGCTTAAAGCAGAAAAAGATTGATCTTTAAAGAACCTCAGAACATAGAACATTAGAATTGGAAAGAACTTTGGAACCTAGAACACTAGAGCTGGAATGAATTTTAGACACCATGTAGTCCAAGCCTTCAGTTTACAGAGGTAGGAAGGACAGAGACTGGCCCAAATTCACATAGCACGCTAATGGTAGAGCCACAATTCCTGCCTCCCACATATGGGTTCAGTGCCTTACAAAATGCAGGGGGAAAAACCAATACAAGATTTGGAATCAGAGGGCCTGGGTTCGAAAAATGCCTTGGCTACTTACTGCCTGTGTAATTTTAGAAAAGTTACTTCTCTGAAAAAAGTGTGTGCCGAGAGAGAGTGTAATAAATGACCTCTAAGGTGCCTTCCAGCTCTACATCGCTGTATGGGCCCATCCCTCAGAGGTGCCATGTGAGAGAGCTAAAGCAAAGCAAACAGCATCATGTGAGAGGGCCTGCGAGTGACCCCCTCCCGTCCTCCTGGCCCCGCTGGCGGGGGCCTATGGGCCTGTGTCCGTAGGACAGAAGGGGAGCTTGGGAGTAATCGGAGCTTGTGGAGACTGTCTGAAGTCTTGGGGATCCCCAAGCCAGGCCGGAGGGCAGAACATGAGTCTAGGACCCTAGCTTGCTATGTGACCTGGGACAATTCGCTTGTCCTTTTCCAAAGCCTCGGCTCTCTAATCGTCACCCTGTCTCCCTCAGCCGCCTGCTGTGAGAGTCAGAGATGGGTGTATAAGCTGTGCAAGGAATGGCCCTCCCTGCGCAGGGGTGGCTGTCCCAGGCGGGCCCAGCCCCTTCTTTCCCCGTTCTCACTGCCTTCCCTTTTGGCTTTGTGCTCTCCAGCTCTGTTACAGAAGGACGAGCACTCCTTTCAGGACTGTTGGGAAATCCGCCTCTCCGGGGTCAACGTCAGTGGTATCTACACTATCCACGTGGCCAACTGGACGGAGCCCAAGAAGGTGGGGCTGTGGCCCTCCTTGGCTTTCTCCCCTGGCCATCACTGGCCACACCCAAGGGCCCCACTCCCCACCAGCACTTTGTAGACTCAAACCTGAGGCCCAGTCCCCCAGTCAGGTGTGGTGAGGCTGACTCCGCAACAAAACCCAGGGTCCTAATCCTACGGCAGACCTTTGAGCCCAACGTTCCCAGGAAGCCCCTTCTCAGCTAGTCGTCGGGGGTCTCCTTGGAGGAGCCCCTATAAAGGAGCAGGAGGATGGGTGGGGAAACTGAGGCAGCCGGACCACTCACTCTTACATGGGGGGTGGGGAGCAACAGGGGGAATCCCCTTTATAATTTCTTGCCTTGAACCTTGACCCCAGCAGTTCCCAGGCCAGAGAATCTTGTAGGAGGGCTTGACCAGGTATGCAGGGGGGTGAATTTCCTGTGGTGGGAGAAGACAGAAGAGACAGCCATTCTCTTAGCTTTTCTTTCATTCACTTGTCCATTCAAACGTGACCCCAGAAAGTTTCTTTCCCACCAGGTATACTGTGACATGGAGACCGGTGGTGGGGGGTGGACCCTCATTCAGAGGAGAGTGAATGGCAGTGTAAATTTCCAAAGGAACTGGAAAGATTACAAACAGGTAATGTCTACCTAGACACCCAAGGGTGTTAAAGAGGCGGAGAGCTCCCTCCAGGCTGGGACACAATCATCAGACAAGCGTCTGTCTGTTCACCTGTCTGCCTATCAGTCTGTCTACTTGTCTTGTCAATCCGTCTGCCTGTCTGCCTGTCAGTCTGCCTGCCTGTCTGCCTGTCTCTCTGTAAGTCTGTTTGCCTCTCTTCTTGTCTGCCTGCCTGTCTGTCTACTTGTCTTGTCAGTCCGTCTGCCTGTCAGTCTGTCAGTCTACCTGCCTGTCTGCCTGTCTCTCTGTTTGTCAGTCTGTTTGCCTCTCTGCTTATCTGCCTGCTGTCTGCCTATCTGTTTGTCTGCTTATCTGTCAGTCTGTCTATCAGTCTGTTTGCCAGTCTGTCTATCTGCCTCCCTCTTTTAGATCCTGGATTCTTTTTCTGTGGTAGCATCATTCTTTGACAACTTCAGGGACCTCATAGGCCAAGGGGACCAGAGAGCAACCTTGATATATTTCCTAGGCTTCTAGAACCCACTGTCCATCAAGATCCTAATGAATAAGGACCAAAAAAACCCCATTTTGTGTATAGTTTAATGGAAAGAGAAAGAGGAAACTGTGGCATCAAACTCAAATTGAAAAGGATCCAGTAAACCATTTTTGAGGATTCTTTCTAGTACATATTGACTTAACATTATCTATGGTCTATTGTATTTTTCATTTATTCTGTTAAATTATTTGTCAATTACATTTTCATCTGGATCCAGGTATGGAATGGCAATGGGCATTGGTGAAGAGAGTTCCCTCCCAGGGAGTTTTCTATACTCCACAGAAATTCCAGGTCCATGACAAAATATAAAGAAGGGCAAGAGACAGGGCTCTGAATCTATTTCCTCCTTTGTATAAATGAACAGGTATTTATCAAGAACTACCAACTTCTATATTAAGCACTGAGATACAAAACCAAAAATGAAATAATCCCTGATCTTAAAGAGTTAGATGCTATTGGAAGAGATGACATATAAGTATGGACCAAGTGAAAATACAGTAATTTTACTGGGGGCAGCTAGGTGGTGCAGCAGCTAGAGTGCTAGGTCTAAAGTCAAGAAGAACTCATCTTCCTGAGTTCTAATCTACCTCAGAGACTTACCAGCTGTCTCATTATTCTCATCTGTAAAATGAGCTAGAGAAGGAACTAGAAAACCACTCCAGTGTCTTTGGCAAGAAAGCCCCCAATGGGGTCATGGAGAGTCAGACACAATTGAAATGACTGAACAACAACAGTTAGTTGGAGGAGGCGCTCCAAATCAAGCTGAAGGGATCAGGAAAAGCTTCATGGAGAAGGGAGCATCTGAGCAGGCTTTGAAGGAAATGAGCAAAAGCACGGAGATGAGAGATGAAATCCTTTGTGTGAAGAACATCTAATACAGCCTAGCTGGAACAAAGACCTCATGAAGGAGAGAAATGTAAAATACTCAGACTGGAAAGCAAGATTGGAGCCAAGTTGGGAAGGGATTTAAATGCCAAACAGGGGAGTTTGAATTTGATCCTAGGACTAATAGGGAGCCGTTGTGATTTATTGAGCAGGAAGTGACATGGTCAGATGTGGACTTCAAGGACATCATACTGGCAGCATGTAGAGAACAGAACAGAGAAAGGAGAAATTTGAGTCATGTGGACCAATTTAGAGGTTATTGCAATTGTCCTAGTGAGAGATTCAGGGCCTGAACAAGGGTGGGACCATGTGAGCACTGAGAAGCTGGACAGGAGAAATGCCCACAAAACATTCCATGACTAGAACTCCCAGGAGAGACTTAGTGCTGCAAATATAATCTGGAAATCATCTGCATAGAGATATAATTAAATCCATAAGAACTGAAGAAGTTACAAAGTATAGAGAAAGGGGAAGAGGGAAGGAAAGCAAGAAATGAGCATTTAGTAAGTGCCAACTTCCAAATATCTCGTTTGATCTTTACCACAACCCTGGGAGGTAGATACTATTAATTTTCCCATTTTACTAATGAGAAAACTGAGCCAGACAGAGGTTAAATGACTTGCCTAGGGTCACACATCTATCTAATAAATGTTTGAGGGTGGATTTGAACTTCGTTCTTCCTGATTCTAAGCCTAGAATTCTATTTACTATGTCACCTATATAATTGATTCTGTTCAATGGTGTCAAATGCTGAAGAGATCAAGAAAGATAAGTATTGACAAAAAGCTATTGCATCTGGTTATTCAAAGAGCACTGATAGATTTGGAAAGGACAGTTTCAGATGAATCACAAGGTCAGAAGAGAGACTGCAAATAATTGAGAAGTGAGTGCAAAAGGAGAAAATGCAGATGCCGTTGACAGCTTTTTTCCAGGCATTTGACTGTGAAAGGGATCAGAAATGTAGCTTGAGGAAGTATGTAAGATCATTGAGGGGGTTTTAAAGAGAGAGAAAGAGTCAGTAACAGACACAGAAAGAAACAGAGAAAAGATCGGAGGAAAGGAGGGAGGAAAGGAGAAAGGGAGAGGGAGAGAAGGCAGAAAGAAAATGTGAGAGAGAGAGAGAGAGAGAGAGAGAGAGAGAGAGAGAGAGAGAAATACAGAAAGTTAGAGACAAAGAGTAATGTAAGGAGTGAGCTACCATTTATTAAGCATTTATTATGTGTCAGATACTGTGCTGGTGGATGCAACTATAAGCAAACAACTAATACCTGGCCTCAGGGAGCTCATATTCTAATAGGATACATTTTTAAAATGTGCACAAGATAAAGGGGACCTAACATGAAGACCACAGACAGAGGTGTGAGGGCCTGAGTCCCCTAACAGAGTTTGAGTGGGTAGAGTGAGTAGAAGGAGGAAAAGCCAGGAACTGGGTCCTACTATCCAGGAAGGTGAAAAATAATCAGAAAACAAGGCTAAAATAAATGGGAAACCACAAAAAATAGTCTGGATAGGGAAGACCTGGGAGATTCTCTAAAAATGAGCCTTAGGTCTCACAAGGCTGCTGCAAAGAATGCATTTTGTCAGCCTTAAAGAACTAAAGCAGAAGTTCCTAATGTAGGGTTTATAAAATTGTTTTTTAAAAAAATTTCTGACTACATTTCATTGTAATTGGTTTCCTTTGTTAACCTATGCATTTTATTTTCAGAGATTAAAAACACAATTCTGAGAAGGGATCCAGAGGCTTTACTAATTTTCTAGAAGGGCCTGTGATACCTAAAAAGATTAAGAACCTCTGAGCTAGAAGAATATGAGTTAATATTCTAAAAAATATTATTATTAGTGAGAGAGGAGGCTCATGGGGAGAAGGCAGAGGCTGGTGCTGATTGGTGGGTCAGTACTGATGTCAAAGCCTTTCATGAGAGCAGGCCCAGTGAGAAAGAGAAGCAAGAAGCAAAGGGGGAGGAAGTGGTTCCTGAAAGTAAAGTGAAGCCAGAAGAGAGACTAAGCATGGGGAGAAACAGCTGAGAAGGATGCTGCCGAAAGCCGATTGGACAGCTCTCCCTGGGGCTGGCTCCGCCTCCAGCTGTCCATCTCTGGCTCTGGGCCACAGCCCGGACCGGAGCTCACCTGCCACATCTGTTCCTCCTTTCCCTTCTTCCCCTCACAGGGCTTTGGCGACGCTGCTGGGGAGTACTGGCTGGGCAATGAGGCGCTGTACCAGCTCACCAGTCAGGCATCTTATGCCCTGAGGGTGGAGCTGCTGGACTGGGAAGGGAACCAGGCTTACGCCCAGTATGATCGGATCCAGCTGGGGAGTGAGCAGCAGTTCTACAGGTGGGAAGCAAGGGGGGATTAGGGCTTGAGAAGGGAACAATGATCTCTCTGGTTCCTTACAGGCCCAGGCCAAGCCACCAGGTTCTAGATAATTGGGCTGGCTGGTCAGAGATGGCCGACAGGGGGGTCAGGCCCTGGGTGGGATCAACCACCTCCATAGGTCCCCCATTCAGACTCACGTCACTAAGAGCCCAAGAGAGCGGGGACCCCACCTCTGGAGGCAGCGGTTTCAAGGCTCTGTGCCCAGTGGGGTCATGTAGAGGAGAAGGCCTATTAGCACCCAGCTCCCTCCTACCCACCAAATTGGGGACCAGAAGGAAAAGAAAAATAATGAGGGAGCTTAGAGACACTGGAACTCATTAAGTCCAGCCTCCTCATTTGAGGTCCAGAGAAGGGATGGAACCAAGTGGCGCAACACAGAGAGTTTAGTGGTAGAGGCAGATTAGCACCCTATGGGGGAAAATGCTAATATTGCAGATTAGATTTAAGTATATCCTGGGTACATTCAGAATTAGTTTCTCTCAAAACACCCCTAGTTGGGCTAGATAGATGGGCATAGAGATGATAATTCTTATTATAATGATACAGTGGGTACCCCTTGTACACAAATATTACACAAAATAGAATGCAATAGGGACAAGGGGAAAATCCAAAGAAATGGAAACAAGCTACAGTTTTCAGTGGGAATAGGGAGTGGGGTACAATCTGGAGGGTAGTGAAGATGGTCAAGGAAGGGCAGAGATGAAAAAGAAGGACCTCCTGAGCAGGGGAGATGTCAGGATAGATGCCTGTTAGTTCAGGTTGAAATGTATGTAATGTAAGTTATGAAGGAGAGTAGGGCCATTGATTATTCTATTAAACTCTTACTATTTGTCAGGCTCTATGTGAGATAAGGCTAGGACGATAGGTTTAAATCCTATTGTGAAAGACTTTTAATAACAGGCAGAAGAATTTTTGTTTGTCCTATAGAAAATAGGGAACTACTGTTTTGTGAGCAAGAGAGTGATGTGGTTAGACTTTGTTGTTGTTCGAGGCCCACCAAAGTTTACACTCCTGGTTCACATGTGAAGAACTGCAAGATCAATATGACTAGATTGCAGAATGTGTGGAGAAGTGGTGGGTAATGAGGCTGCCAAAAGAGACTGGGGTAGGGAGATAAATCATTTTAAATCCTAACCAGAGGAATTTATATTTGATCCCAGAGGTAATAGGGAGCTACAGTTTGTTGAATAATATGGTCAGCCTTGTGACTGAAGGAAATTGCTCTATCAGCTTTATGGAGGATGGGCAGGGAATCCAATTAATAAGCTATTGCAAATGACCCAAATGAGAGGTGATAAGGGTCTGAACTAGGCTGATCGCCCTTTGGGTGGGGAGGAAGGAAGGGCTCTCCTTTTGCCTGGGAGAACCTGGAAAGAACCTTAGGGATGGGGAGCAGGGGTGTGAAGAGAGAGAAGGAGCATCAAAAACCTGAGCCTCCCATACCCTGCTAGGTGGCTGAACACCTTGCTAAGAACAAGTCCCTCTCCTTCCTGGCCCTTCCTCTTCTACTGTGATAATGGCCCATCGAAGAGACCAAAATCCCACCTCCCAGTGCTCAGAGGGAGGAGGAAGGAGTGGGCTGAGATAGTCTGGGAGGGTTTCCCAGAGGAAGAAGGGCATGAGCTGGGGCTTGGAAAATGGATGGATTATAGAGAGGTAGAAAGGAACAAGGAAGGCCCTTCCGGCGGGGGGAACAGAGTGAACCAAAGAGGTCCGGCCTGTTCCCAGGATGCTATAACCTGGTGGCAGTGGATAGAGGGGAAGCAGGGATGACCACTCCACGTCTCACATTCCTAAGACAATAACTTATCATCATGAAGCAAAAATTCTCAGGTTCATGTAGCACTGACTGACTTTCTGTTCTTCAGTGAGCATTACGTGCTTACCGTGTCTTGGGCCCATACCAAGAGCAAAGAGGCAGAAAGGCGATTCCATTTTAAGGGGGCAGGGGAGATGTCCAAAGTAGATGGAAGGAAGGGCACCTGGGAAAGGAGGGTTGGGCCGATGTGTTAGCACACTGTAGGAAGCTGCACCATGAGTGGATAAGAGTATGGAGAAGTCAGATGAAGAGATGAAGATACTGTGTTCATTAAGGGCTGAGGCTTCCTGTAATGGTGGAAGAATCAGGAAAGATGGTTTGGGGGCATATGGTGAAAGTCTTTGAACAGAAGGACTTTGTCCTATGGGCAGTGGGAGGCTCTGGGTGGTTTGTAGCTGGTATTGAACTTCTCCCCTCGTACCCCCTCGTCACTCCTCCCACTTTCCTGCTCCCTGTCCCTCAGCCAGGAGTGAAGGCTCTTAGGGAGGGACCGGGGACTCTGGCCAGGCTGCCTGGGCCTCAGTGGGCCAGGGGGGCTTAGTTTGCTTCCCGTGAGAAGCCCAGACTGCCCGGGGCCCCAAGATTCCAACTTCTCTGGGACAGAGCTTCTGGAGAAAGATCAGCTAGTTCTGGGCGAGGGCAAATGCAGCACATGTGGGCTGAGCCAACCTGCCTGGTGGTGCAAGGAGCACCCAGCTGTTGTCCGTCACAGCCATACAAACACTGAAGCCAGAGAGACACAAATATACAGAGTTCCACTGAGACTACAGACAGAACACTCATCTCCCCCCACTGCCACCCAGGCACATAAGTACTCCCAGATACACATGTGTAAACACAAATATATACGCCCAGTATGAACAATCACACACGGGAACACATGCAACTGCACACGTACCCAAGTACAAAAATACAGAGGCAACAATGCATAGAAACAGGTAACCCCTTGGTACGGCACGTGTGTGCATTGTGTGCGTGTGCTCAGATGTGTATCCACAGAAAAGATTATTGCAAGCAGCCCTCCAGGAAAGCTTGTTTATCTTAAAACAAACAAGCGAAAGGGTTACCCCGCCACCAACCTGCTAGGTGATGGGAACTGTGCCCGAAAGGCATCGTGAAATGGGGGAAAGAACTCTAGACTTGGAGCCAGGAGAGAGCTGCTTCTGGGACTACCAGTGACCAAGGCGCCTAATTCTTCTGAGCCTCAATATTCTCATCTGTAAAATGGGGATTAAAATGCCCGTAGTGACTTACAGGACCTCAGAAAGTGGCAGTGAGGTTCAAATAAGATGATCATACAGGATGTCCCAAAAGTTTTTAACTGACACCAAGATCTTTGGGACACCTTTTATACAAGGGAGTAGGTAAATGCCAGTTGGGAGACGGGAGGAGGGGTGGAGAGCAAGAGAATAAGGTCCTAAGCCTCGGAGCCTTTCCAGCTGAAGAGATGGATCCCTAGCACTTCGGGGCAGATTCTTTTCTGCTCAGGTCCCATCGAGGATTATAGACAGAGAGTGCTGGAGGAATGCCAGGGAAGGAGAGCTTGCTGGGAGCTGGCAAGCTGGCAAGCGCGAGGAAGACTTCCCACAAGAGACCACTGAGCAGTTACAGAATTGGAGAGGCGGAGGGGGACAGGGAGGGAAAGCCCTCGAGGGCAGAGCACGCATAGTGGGTCTGAGAAGGCGCGCTACTACACACCTCCCACACGGGTTTCATAGTAAGCCTCGGACTCCCTAGAAACACCCTCCTCCCGTACGGGTCCATCCGGCCCATCTCCTTAGAGACGGTCCCTTAATAAGCTCAGCCCCATCCGAGGGGATGGGAGCCCTCGGGGAATACAGTGTTTTCCCGGGCTGAGTCCACTCTCACCCAGCTCTCCTTCCTCCTTTCTCCCCTTCCCTTCTGGGGGCAACGGCATCTCCAGGTTGACACTGAAGGACTACAGTGGGACAGCCGGACACCAGAGTGGCTTGGTCCTCCAGGGCACCAACTTTAGCACCCGAGACTCTGACAATGACAACTGTCTTTGCAAGTGTGCTCAGATGCTGTCTGGAGGTAAGGACCAGGGCCACGGCGGGAGAGAGGGAGGGGGAGGGGAAGAAGCAAGTGAGGGAACTAGCCCGGCTTCCACTAAACCTCCGTCTCACGTCGGCAATCGGTCACAAGCATTTCGTGCTCCTAGCTTCTCCTCAAAGGGCCCAGTGTCCCACAAAGCATGTACCTGCCTACCCTCAGCTCACGTTTCTAAGCATTGTACCCCCGCACATCTTGTGCTCAAGCCAAGTACTTAAGAGCTTGTGGTAGAGTAGAAGGTTAAGGCACAAACATAAATAAATAACGATATGTGGAACATAACCCAACTAGGTCATGTAACTTCTCCCAGTGGCTAACTCCATCAGCGGGTGAGCAGATCTTGGTGCAAGTCCTCCGAGAGCCTCCGTCCTCCCCAGGGCAGAGCTGTCACCATGCCAGGCTTTGGACACTGCTGCCCCAGTGGCAACAGGCAGGCTCTAAGTGGAAGTTCCTTACAAAGGGTTCTTCTCAGCTCTAAGATTCCATGTTCTCTCATCCTATGCCCCAGGACTCCTTCCAAGCTCGAACGCTTTCTGATTTTACAATGTGGTGATATCTGCACTGACTGCCTCATTTCAGGAACACAAGGACATATCTATCATATTTGGGTCCTCTTTCTTGTGCTGAACTCAGTGTAAAGGAAGGGGACCAGGAAGGACAGACTTCTAGTCTCTCCTATCACTCTGGCTGAGCTATCAAAAACCATAGATCACATTTCTATAGCACTTTACAGTTAAAAGCTCTTTTCTTCACAATAGGCCAGTGGAAATGTCATTCCCCATTTTATCAAACAAACTGAAATTCAACAGAGGAAAATTATTTGCTGGGGGTCATGCCAACTTAAATAGTAGAATCTGATAGGGATGCTGACCCTTAATTTAGGATTATTGTTAATGCATTAGCCAAACAATTGATAACAATTAAAATGGACTCTGGCTCTTTGGCAGCTCAGCTAACTATTAATATTGGTATGAGAAAGGAACTTATCTGTTTTCTCTACATTTGTAGGTATCTCATAATTATTTGTATGTAGGACCTAGGGGTAGGGGGTGAAGCATGGGGGAAAATATCTATAAAACTGCTCATTATGCCCTGAGAAGAACTGAGCCAGGTGAGAGAGAGAAAACTCTTCTCTCTTTCCAGGCTGGTGGTTTGATGCCTGTGGACTCTCCAACCTCAATGGGATTTATTATCCAGCCAAGCACAACGTCCGAAAACTCAACGGTATCCGGTGGCACTACTTCCAGGGCCCCAGCTATTCTCTCCGGGCCACACGCATGATGGTGAGGCCCACAGACTTCTAGAACTACCACTCAGGCCTGGAAAGTCATCAGTGGCAATGGAGGGGACAAAGACCAGCCCCACCACAGGAGAAATACCTAAATCTCAGCACACCAGAAGGGTGATTGTCTGAGATGCTTGAAGGTCTCTCTGCCTGGAGGAGGAACGGGACCTTACCCGACTGTCAGAGTCCACAAATTAATCTGGACTCCCCAAAACAAGACTATCTTGGATAGCATCAAGGTGCTGGGAGTCAGCGAACTCACCAAGATGGCCAGACTGTCTCCTGGGGGCACTGGTGGTTCCCTCTGCCTGGAAAGGTCCATAAAGCAGATTTCTCTGGGCTCCTCGGACACAAGTCCCACTTTGGGGGGAAGGCTTCCTCTTACTTTATATCAATCCCCCCTAATTCTGTTCTGACCTCTGTCCCACCATCTCCTAATCCAGCCCATGCTCCCTTCCATCTCAGTCTGGCGGCCCCTCCTTCTCTTCAATGCTGCCATCCAAGACCCTCATTACATGGCCAGATGGGTTGGCTCCATTGCTCTTGCCCACCACCACCACCCACACACATTTTAATTAGATCCAGAGAACCCTCTTGGTTTCTGCTGGTCTCCCTGGCTTAGAGTCCCAGCAGTGCTGACTGGTCTGCAGAGCATAAGGAAAAATGAGGGCAGAAAAGGGGCTCCCCTGGTTCTCTCCCTGTGAGGTACTTGGATACCTCCACTTAGCACAGGCTTGTCAGGTGGTTCTCTCCATCCCAGAAGCGACTCCCTCTCAGAAACACTCAGCAACCCCCTCGGACCTTAAGGATATTTGTATCCCCAGAAGCAGACCCTGTGGCCAGCAGGGTCAGGGTAAAGGGAGATTGGTGGTCTCAGAGGAACCTGTGAATGGAAACAATCCAATCTGGAGATCAGGGAGGTAGGAGGGGGTGGGAAGCTGAACCCTGAGGATCCTAGCCATGCTCTGCCAGTGGGACCAGTAGGAGAAGCAAGAGGGCCACCCAGGTACCCTGCCCATTTCTTAATTTATTTTTTGTTTTGCTGAGCAATTCGAGTTAAGTGACTTGCCTAGAGTCACACAGCTAGGAGGTGTTGAGTGTCTGAAGCCAGATTTCAACTCAGGTCCTCACCATCTAGCTGCCCAGCCCATTGTTTTTCAAAGGATTAAACCAGAGTCTGGTTCAGGCCCCAGATGCTCTTTTGGGTAACTACAAGTCATTTCAGGCCAGGCCAGCTTTATTTGGATCAGGCCACCACCCATCTTCTGGGCAACAAAAATATGCAAGAGATACAACTGGCCTAGAGTACTGCCCTCCACCACACAATCCTGCTCTATCTATAATGATTCCCCTCTTCATTTTCCCAATAGCTTGTGCTCTCCCTGCATCCTCCTAAATCTATTTCCTGGAAAAGAGGTGAGATGTCACTAATCTCTCTAAAATGATCCAGCCCTGTGTTCCCTCTCCCAGGGTGACTTATGTCCTTAATATGGCCACTGTTGAGGGGGAGGGGATAGCAAAGGGAAGAGAGATAGACATGAAGGGCTTCATCCCCAAGAAAGGGGAAGGTCCAAAGAAATAGGAGGCCTCCTTTTCTGTCTCTAGGTCAGGCCATCTCTGTGTTCTGCTGTGGGAAGCACAGAAGAATAAACCCCATACTGCCTTTCAAGTACTCACAGCAGCTCCATTAAGCAGACAGAGAAAAAAGAAGACAGATATATATATATATATACATATATATATATATATATATTAATCTTGGTGATATGGAAAGATCAATAGTTCAAAGGAAAATCTGTAAAAACTGAAAGGATCTGAGGCCCCTTTGATTTTCAAATCCATGATCCTGTGATTTGGATAATAAGTAGTTTGTGAGATTCATGGTTTTTAGAGCTAGTAAGGTACAGATAGGATAGTAGGTATTCTAAGAAGGAAAGATCAGTTGAGTTTGGAATAATCAGGGAAGGTTTCCAAGGAAAAGGGCACAGCATAGGTTGGGAGAGACTAGAATTGTGTGCAGAAGGAAGAGTAGGATTTGGGCCGAGAGAAAACAGAAGTTGGAAAAAAGCTTTTTTTGCCTTGATTCAGAGCTGAATGTTAGAATCAGGATCCCAAAGAACATTGAGCCAAATTTCATTTGCTCAGTGGTGAGGCAGCATGGTATTGTAGGATCAAGGTCTAGGAGAGAATCTCAGCTCTGCTACTTACCAGCAACTAGACCTTGGATAAGCAGTAATCTCCTTGGGGTCTGTTTCTTCATTTCTAACTAGAGAGGGTTGAACTAGATGAACTCTCTCAAGTCCCTTTCAGCTTGAAATATAGTCTTAAATTTTAATGGGGATAAATGTAAAATCCTACACTTGTGGTTCAAAAAATAAACTTGACAAGTACAAGATGGAGAAGACGAGATAAAATAACTATCATTCTGGGAAATCTGAGAGTGTGGTGCATTACAAGCTAGTAAATGTTTAACAACTGACTTTCCAAAAAATGTATGGTACTCACACGTTTAAGTTTAATCTGCATTGTTAACATTTTTCCAACACTTTTTAAAGTCTAAGCAACAAAACAAATAAATCAAGCCCTGATTTGTAGCGTCTGCTGATTTCCATGGGGTAAATGCTCACACTAGAAATGTAACAGCTGGGCTCTGGGAGCTGGTATGAACTGGCTCTAGCATGTCCCTGAAAAATAAAATATCAGTCAATAGTCTGGTATGGTAAGCAAAGGTCTAACATTATCTTAACCCCTTTAAGAGAAAAAAAGTGTCTGATCCTGAGAGGAGCTAAATAATCCCACTCAGCACTGCCCTGATCTGATTCCATCTGACACATCACACTAATTCTGGGTGTTAATCCTAGGAAGGACATCAATTAGTTGGAGAGCCTGTGAGGAAGGGCCTCGGTTAATGGTACTGGCATCATGCCATATAAGGAATTTTTGAATATACTGAAGATGTTTAACCCTGGAGAAGAGAATACTTAGGAGAGATGAGGGAGAGATGAGATTTACTCTTCCAGGCCCTAGAGCTAGAATTAAGATCAATGGAGAAAAGTTGTAGAAGCAGGTTTAGGTTGCATATAAGGAAGAACTTTCCAACACTTCCAGTTTTCCAAAGGGATGCTCTGGTAAGTCCTGGGCTTCCCCTCTCATTGGAGGCCTTCAGGCAAAACTTGGACATTTTGTAGTAGAGACCCGAATTCAGGGATGGTTTGAGCAGGTGGTTCCTAAAGTCCCTCCTCAGATTCAAATCTCTGTCTCCCCGGTGGCAGTTTTTAACCGGCCCCAATTCTAGGCCCAGTCACAGAGAAAGGGCCAGCTACGGTAGCAAAGAGAGTTTTCTCACCTGTTGTCCCTCTTAGGAGACATTCTCAGTCTTCTCCGGCTTTTTTACATCATCATTTCCCAATGATCACTATGCCCCCATAACCAAAACAGTATAATTAGCTAAACAGACAAGTCTTTGGTCACATGTGACACAAGAGGCCTCGTTCTGTTTCTATAGTTACCGCCTCTCTGCTAAGAGGAGAGAACCTGCGGGCTCCCCTTCAAAGAAGGGTGAGGAGTTCTGGGCACCTGTGCTCCATGGGGCCTGAGGCTCCTCATTCCTTCCTCTGAATGAGTGGTAGAGAAAAACATCCATGGGCAGGCAGGGGGATGGGATCAGAAGGAGGGATCCCCCCTGGCAGAGATCGTCCCAGGCTCAGTGGAGCAGATGCCCCTGCTAGTCAAGGTGGAGTTTTGCTGGCTGGTAGCGGACCCCCAGGCCAGGCCCTATGTATCAAAGGGATGACTCTTGAGTGATGGGATTTAGGGCACTTTGGGGGGCCTCTTGGGGGGAATTTGGGAGGCAGGTGGAATTGTCCAGAGTCCCTCATGGTCCGTGGTCGAAGCAAACAACACAGACTCCTGGAGTCTGGACAGGCTGTAGAACATGAGAGAGAGACTATCTGTGCTACTGAGGGTGGGAGAGAGCAAGAACACCAGGGGGACCTGAAAGTATAGAACAGGCAACATCCCAGCTAGAGGGGACCTCAGAGCATAGAAAACGGACTTTCAGAGCTAGAGGGGATCTTAACATGTAAAATGGTAAAGCTGGAAGACCAGGACTTGTCCAACCACCTCACTGTATAGTGAGGAAAACTACGTGTGAGAAGCCCAGACCTTGAAGTTTGGCCCCAGTCTCTGTCCTTGCCACACAGGGGACCTGCTTTTGAGTCAGGGCCAGACCTCCCCTACTGGAGCCTTCTCTTCCTAGGCTCCAGCCTCCCTCCAACCCTGCCCTTCCAGAGCAGCAAGAGAAGTGAGCCTACTCTCTCAAAACTTTCCTTTCCTCCCTCCCTTCTTCCCCCTTTCCTCCAAGGCAGGCCAAAGAAAAGTGCTTGTTTTATTTTTATATCAACAAATATTTATTTTTGTACTTCAGATTTTATAAGCAGGGCATGAGTAAAACTGAGGGGGCAAGACTGGGGGAGGGTGACCATGGGGGTTTTAGGGGCTGGAGCCCAGCTTGGGAGGAGAAGTTTGGCCTAATGCAACAGAAAACTCCCTAGGGGAGGAAGGCAAGCTAAGACCCTGGGTTGCCTCCCTGCCCAATTTGTGTTTAGAAAAAAGAAGCAGAAGCCAAAGGGCCAATTTTTCCTTGGAAAATCAAGAGGCCTCCTCCTAGTTTGACTCTCAAAATTGGAAGAGACTTTCAAGATCCTCTAACTCAGGGGTCTTGAACCTTTTTATGTCCTGGACCCTTTTGGCAACCTGGGGAAGTCTTTGGATTCCATCTTAGAGTAATGTTTTAAGTGCATAAAATAAAGTACGTAGGATTACAAAGAAAATCAAAGGTTAGTGAAAATAAAGATATAAAAAAATTTTCTCATCCAAGTTTAGAGACCCCCTGAAATCTATCCATAAACTTCTGGTTAAGACCTCTGATCTACTCCAACACCCTTGTTTTACAAATAAGGAAATTGAGACCAGAAAAATGATTTGTAAGAGGTCACACAGGGAGGGAGTCTCTGCATCAGGATTTTAACTTTGTTCTTCTGTCTCTGGATCCAGTTTCCTTTCCTTTGTAATAAGCTGTTTAACTTTGTCTCCAACCCTCTTTTCTTTGTCTGTCTTATTTCCCCTTCTTCCACTCTGGGTTCCCCTTCTTCCTCATTACTTATCTTCTCCATCTTCTTAAAAGCCATGCCTTAAACCCAAACTGCTGTGACTCTCATTGATTGGCCAGTAATAGGGCCCAGGTCAAGCCCCAGTTGGTCATTGTAAAAGGCACAGACCCACCCTACCAGTAGGGCCTTGAGCAGCCTCCACAATTCAGTGGATTTGTGGCCTCAGGCCAGCTCATTTCCAAGACATCTGAGGCACGATGCAGCCAAGAGTTCTGGATTGGAACTCAAGGGACCTAAATTCAATCAATCATTCAACAAGCGTTTATTAAACACCTAAAGTGTGCCAGGGTGCTAGGGATACTGAGAAAAAGCAAATAATCCCCTACTCTCAGGGAATTAGGATTCTCTTGGGGGAGAAAAAATATGCATATGTAAGTATGTATAAAATATATATTTTTAGACCAAATCAGTGATTTCACTGCTTTAGGAAACTATTGATGAGGAAACTTCCCTTTCCAGTGTAGAGCAGCTCTTGTCACAGAGAGGTAGGTGGAGCAAAATGATTAATCTGTTTAGGGACTTTCATATAGTAGTTAGATGAGGAACTTGAGTGTAGGTCTTCCAGACCCACCAGGCCAAGTTGCCTCTCACCCAAAATATATAGAAAGTCAATATCAAGTATTAGGGAAGGAGAGTGGGAAGTTACTAGGAGGCTCAGGAAACTCCCACATAGGAGATGTCTGAGCTGAGCTTTGATATAAGCCAGAGATGTCAATGGGACTAAGCAAAGGGCAGTGCCTGCCAGGAATGGGGGATGGCCAGAGCAAAGGCCCAGAGAGAGCAGGAGTGTGATGTATAAGGAAAATCAAAGGTCAGTTTGGCTGAACCATAGGGCACCTGAAGGGGAGGAGTGTGTAATAATCTGGCAAAGGGATGGGGTTAAATCCAGGTGAGATCTCTGGGTGAATTAATGAACAAGTCTGGCTAGATTGGCTCCAAGGTCTCTTCTAGTTCTCATATTCTATGTTCTAGGGTCCAACCCCCCCTTCTAGCCCCATTACTTTCTATTCTAAGCTCCTTTCCAGTTCTGACATTTTGTTTCCATCTCCCTTCCATTTCCAACATTGTATGTCCCGATAGTCCTTGCAGCGTTATTGTTCTGAGATGCGAGGCTCTGAGAAAGGGAAGCCTAAGAAAGACTCAGGACAGCACACAGAGCATCACACTTTGGCCAGGGCCTGTGTGACTTTCACTGCAGGCCAGGAGAGGTGGGAAGCAGCCAGGTCCTACTCTGAGAACCGGAGTCTGGCACCTCTAAGGGGTGTCCCCCTCACCTGCCCCATTTCTCCCAACCTAAGTTCTTGGCAAGAGAGAGAAGGCCGATCATACTGAGGGCAGCAGGGCATGAGGCTGGAGGGGGAACTTCCTAAAATGGGTTTCATTCATTATGATTCACCCCTGGCAGAGCAACCAAGTGTTCCCCATTAGGGCTGGAATTCCCACCTCTCGGGAACACCCCTAACTCTGACTGGGACAAGACAGGCTGCTTGCTGCTCCCTGAGAAGGGAGAGCCAGAATCATCCTGTCTCTTTGATCTAGATATAATATTGCCACTTCCTGGCTAAGAGGAAAAATGTGAGGCCCGTGGAGGTCAGTCTGGGGGCTTTTAGTCTAGTTCCTGACGGAGAGATCCAGGGAGTCTTGTGGGGAAGGGTAGTCGGCTGCCCTCATCCCATGTGTGTGCCATATACGGCGAGCCTTACTTCTTTCTGGTGCATTATTTCCAGGGTGGTTAGAGTGGGCCCTTGGCCTTCTGCTCTGGGCAAACCACCTGCACTGATGAAAGAAGCTGAGTGCCTGTCCTTCTCCAGGGCACTGATGGAGAAGTCAAGTCCACCCACTCTCCTTCCTGCTGCCTGAGTGCACCACTAGCAGAAAGCTCAAGATCAGTTCCTGAGCTGCTGGGCAATCACAATAATAATAACAATAGCTAAAGATTTCTGTGGTGCTCTATTTCATTGATCCCTCTATGAAGTTGAGATTATTCCCATTTTGCAGATGGCAAAACCAGGAATCATGAGACGAGTTCAAATCCTACCTCTGGCACTAATTTACAGTATGAAGTTGAGTGTTACATCTTCCCCAGGATCTTCATCTATAAAATATGGGGGTTAGACTCAATTACTCTGAGGTCTCTTCCAGCTCTGACATTGTGACTGGAAAGTGGCCTACAAGAATGGGAGAAAAGAGAGATCTCTGTAATTTGAAATAGTGAAGGAAGTCTTGGGGAAGATGGGATTCCAGTTATGCCTAAGGAAGGAGAAGAACCAGAGATGGTCTGGGGAAGAGTGGAAGCATTCCTGAGGAAAGAGAGAAGCAGCAGAATGCTGGGAGAGAGTGAGTTTCCTCAGACAGCTCACATCATCCCCTAAACCGACAGCCTTTGCCTGAAGGAGATTCTGTTTGTCCCCTAAGGAACAAGGGGACAAACAGAATCCTTGTTCCTAAGGAAAGGCAGCAAGTACAGATAACCATCCATTTTCTTCACCCTTGGCTCTCCTTCAGAATAGCCTGGGGCCAGAAAATGAGGCTGAGACCAGCCAAAGGGGCTGGGCAAACATCCATGAGAGGTGGATAAAATCCAGACCTCAGCTCTCCAAGAGCACTTGAGGAGAAGGGGGCCCTTCCTTTTCTTTGGCTCCCCTTAGGTGCCCAGCACCTCAAGGAGGAGCTAGTCCATAAGCACTCTCCATGGCTTTAGTGCCTTATAAACTCATTCTATAGAAAGAGAGGCTGGGAGATACAATGAGAATTCTTTCCTCCCCCATTCCCTGGGAAGAGTTTACCATAGGGAGCAAAGGGGGAGCAAAGCTTATGTTATTCGGTTGTTTTCAGTTGTGGCTGACTCTTCATGAACCTTTTTGGGGTTTTCTTGGCAAAGAGACTGGAAGGATTTGCTGTTACCTTCTCCAGCTCATTTTATAGTTGAGGAAACAGAGGCAAACAGAGTTAATCGACTGGCCCAAAGTCTCACAGCTAATAAGTGAATGAGGCCAGATTTGAACTCAGGAAGATGAATATTCCTGACTCCAAAGCTGGCACCTTATCCACTTCTCCTCCTAGCTATCCTGAAGCACCATAGCACAGAAGGAAAAGCTCCAGTTCTGGTACTAAATGACCAGGCAAAATTATTGGGCAAACTCTTTCCTCTCTCAGGGCCTCAGTCCTTGGTAGAAGAAAATTAGTCCAAATGGCCTCTGAGCTCCCTTCCAGTTCTGAGGTTGTGTTTTCAGTGTGTACCATGGCCCTTTCCTCTCTAACATTCCTCGCCCTAAAGTCTTCCCAGCCCTAAGATTCCACATTTTAAGGATCCCGGTTTTCAATAGCCCATCCTGTCTACTAATCCCAAATAAAAGAGTGCCCAACACTAATGGCTACATTCTTAATAATGGGTAGCCCTAGGTATCCCAGTATCTCTAAGGCCTTCTTGTCTAGTGCTACTGAAGTCCTCCCCCATTCTCCCACAGACATCCAGAGTGAGGGAAACAATACAATTTACCAGCAGGACTTCAATTGAGAAGCCTTGAGGCACAAGCTTAGTGCCTCCTCCAAGCAGCAGGACCTCCTTCTCCTTTCTCCAGCCACCAAACCCCCTCCCCTCCCCTCCTCTCCCCTTCAAAACCATCCAGGGTCCTCAGAACAAAGGGAAAAATCAGAGTTAACGCAAACCCAAGTATGGGGGGGGGGGACATTATTTACTAGCCATAAAGGGTAAATTTCGATAATTAACTGATTCCTTATTATGGGGAGGAGACAAAGCCCCTTACATATATGACTTCATTTGAGCCTCATGCAAGGATATGTTGGTGTCTCTAACAGCCAGACCTTTGTGGGGGAAAGTAAGCAAGACACACATTTCAGTCCAATTTGCATTAGTTTTCTCCATCACTTTCATAAGTCTATACCATCCGCAAAACAATAAAGCCTGGATCTGTGGCATTTTCAATTTCCAAGGTACAAATATTAAAAGTGAAAGTTTAATCAGGTTACATTGTTGTTGGAACCGTGAACGGATCCAACCATTCTGGAGAGCAGTTTGGAGCTATGCTCAAAAAGTTATCAAACTGTGCATACCCTTTGACCCAGCAGTGTTTCTAGTGGGCCTATATCCCAAAGAGATCTTAGAGGAGGGCAAGGGCCCCACATGTGCAAGAATGTTTGTGGCAGCCCTTTTTGTAGTGGCTAGAAACTGGAAACTGAAGGGATGCCCATCAATTGGAGAGTGGCTGAATAAATTATGGTATATGAAAGTCATGGAATATTATTGTTCTGTAAGAAATGACCAACAGGAGGATTTCAGAGAGGCCTGGAGAGACTTGCATGAACTGATGCTGAGTGAAATGAGCAGAAACAGGAGATCATTATACACAGCAACAACAAGACTATATGAGGATCAGTTCTAAGGGATATAGCTCTCCGCAACAATGAGATGTTTCAAACCAGTTCCAGTTATTCAGTGAAGAAAGCCATATACACCCAGAGAGAGGGATATGAAATGTGGACCACAACATAACATTTTCATGCTCTCTATTGAGGTTTGCTTGCATTGGGTTTCCTTTCTCAGATTTTTTTTTTCTTGTATGTATACATATATTCAATTTGTTAAGTATTTTAACATAATTAACATGTAGATGATTTCCTGCCATATAGGGAAGAGGTGGGGACTAGGGGAGATAAATTTGTAACAGAAAGCTTTGTAAGGGTCAATGTTGAAGAATTACCCATACATATGTTTTGCAAATAAAGTTTTAATAAAAAAAGAAAGAAAATTTAATCAGGTACCAATTGGAACTAGCTCCAACACACCCCTTTGTCTTGTATTCCTTTGAGGAGATGCAGGACAAGATTCATCACATTCATATTTTAGATAAACTAAGGTTCAAATTTGGAACTATGCCTAAAGAATTATAAAATGCATGCTCTTTGATCCAATAGTGTCTTTATTGGTTCTATATACCAAAGAGATCATAAAAGATTTTTGCCACATGCGCAAAAATATTTGTAGCAGCTCTTTTTGTAGCGTCAAGGAATTAGAAATTGAGTGGATGCTCATCAGTTGGAGAATGGTTGAATAAATTATGGTATATGGATGTAATGGAATATTACTGTTTTATAAGAAATAATCAGAAAAGCCTGGAAAGACTTATGTGAACTGAGCTAAGTAAAGTGAGCAGAATCAGGAGAATATTATATACAGCAACAACAAGATTATGTGATGATCAACTGTGATGAACTTGGCTTTTTTCAACAATGAGGTAATTCAGGCCAATTCCAATAGATTTGTGATGGAGAGAGCCATCTGCATCCAGAGACAGAACTATGGAGACTGAATGTGGATCAAAGCATAGTATTTTCACCTTTTTGTTATTGTTGTTTTTTAACTTGTTTTTTTTCTTCATTTTTTTTTCCTTTTGATCTGATTTTTCTTGTACTGCATGATGAATATGGAAATATGTTTAGAAGAATTGCACATGTTTAGCCTATATTGGATTGCTTGCTATCTACAGGAAGGGAGAAGGGGCAGGGGAACATTGGGAGAGAAATTTGGAATGCAAGATTTTGCAAAGGTGAATGTCAAAAATTATCTTTGCGTGCATTTGGAAAAATAAAACATTTTAAAATTAACAAAAACAACAAAAAAGAAACTGAGGCTCAAGGAGAAGAAATGTTTTACTCAAAATCACTAACTTATAAATATTTACATCAGAGCCTAGGTGTCCAGTTGTCAATTCAGTTTTCTTCTCACATGTACCAAGTTTGGAGTCTTGGCTTTCAGAAGATACAGAGTCAGACAATAAGTCAAGAAGCATTTCTTAAATGGTTATTATATGCCGGTCACTGTACTAAGGAGTAAGGATAAACAAATGGCTGAATAAGTTAAGGTATATGAATGTAATGAAATACTATAAGAAACAATCAGCAGGATGATTTTACAAAGGCTTGGAGAGACTTACATGAACTGACGCTGAGTGAAGTGAGTAGAACCAGGAGATCATTATACACGGCAACAAGAAGATTATGTGATAATCAACTCTGATGGACATGGCCCTTTTCAACAATAAGGTGATTCAGGCCAGTTCCAACAGACTTGTGATGGGGAGAACCAATTGCACTCAGAGAGGAGGACTGTGGGAACTGAGTGTGAATCACAACATAGCATTTTCACCGTTTTTTGTTATTTGCTTATTTGCTTTTTGTTTTCTTTCTCATTTTTTTTTCTTTTTGATCTGATTTTTCTTGTGCAACATAATAAATATGGAAATATGTGTAGAAGAATTGTAATGGTTTAACCTATATTGGATTACTTGCTATCTTGGGAAGGGGGGAAGTGGAGAGGGAGAGAGAAAAATTTAGAACACAAGGTTTTGCAAGGGTGGATGCTGAAAATGATCTTTGCATGTATTTTGAAAAATAAAAAACTATTATTATTTTAAAAACAAAAGAGTAGGGGTAAAGAAGCCCTTATAATGGAGAACGCAAGAAGACTGGCAAGATAGGAAAGGGCCATGTTATGAAGGGCTTTAAGAACCAAACAGGGGATTTGACATTTGATCCTGGAAAAAACAGGGAGTCACTTGAGCTTAGTCAATAGTTACAAATAGTCACAAGTTAGATACAGAGTATAAATATACATCTACAACTAGTTGGTCTGGAGATAGAATGCTGGGCCTGTAGTCAGAAGACTCATTTTTCTGAGTTTAAATCTGGCCTCAGGCACTTACTAGCTTAGCTGTGTGACCCTGTGCCTCAGTTTCCTCATCTGCAAAATGAGCTGGAGAAGGAAATGGCAAACAGCTCCAGTATCTCTGCCAACAAGACTCCAAATGGGGTCACAGAGAGTCGGACATGACTAAACAACCATATGTACAGCAGACAGGAGGGATGCTAAGAACAGGAAAGCTTTTAGAGGGAGGGAGGGGGTGCAGGAAAGACCTCCTGCAGATGATTGACTTTGGCTAGAGTCCTGAAGGAAGCCAAAGATGCTTAGAGTCTTGTACCTGACCTCAGGGAGATTTCAGTCTGGGAGAGGAGTGAAAACTAACTAACATTACCAGGCACGGCTA
>JAJPUD010001809.1:149289-227893 GCA_023553655.1 Myrmecobius fasciatus
TCTCTCTCTCTCTCTCTCTCTCTCTCTCTCTCTCTCTCTCTCTCTCTTCTCTCTTTCTTTCTCTTCTCTCTCTCTGTCTCTGTCTCTCTGTCTCCCTCCCTTCCCCCCTCTCTCTTTCTCTTCTCTCTGTCTCTGTCTCTCCCCCCCTCTCTCTCTCTCTCTGTCTCTCCCTCTCTATCTCCCTCTCTCTCTCCTCTCTCTCTCCCCTCTCTCTTGTATTCTGTCTCTGTCTCTGTCTCTGTGTCTCTGTCTCTCTCTCTCTCTCTGTCTCTCTCTGTCTCTCTCTGTCTCTCTCTCTCTCTCCCTCTCTCTCTCTCCTCTCTTTCTCTTCTCTCTGTCTCTATCTCTCTGTCTCTCTCTCCGTGACTTTCTCTCTTTCTGTATGACTTTCTTTCTGTATGTGTCTGTTTCTGTCTTTGTCTCTTTTACACACACACACACACACACACACACACACACACACACACACACACTTCTTTTATTCTAATTGGGCTGCTTCTACCCCTTTGGCTTTTCCCATTCTTATCTGGATCTGGAGTTTCAGAATAAACTCTGAACCAAGAGGCCCTCTGCTGGCTCAAGAAGGCTGGTTCTCTTTCCCAAGAAAGCCCACTGCTATGCATACATAGTATATGTCTGACGTGCACATATTATAAGTTTGCCCTTTGGAGTACTTGAATCCGTGTAAATGTGTGCTTGTGGTGGGGTGGGAGAGATGCACCCCTGTCTCCCAGCCTCTCTCCTCCCAAAAACCCCAATATTTTGATGGCTTACAACTTGAGACAGCGGGATGTACAAGGGAGTAGTCCTATCACTGGGCCACTGGAGCTCCCAGATGAGACACTGACTCACAGATGACAATGTAGAGCAGAAGTACTAAGTGCTGGGGCTGCAGAGCTGGGGCTCAGTTCCTGGCTCTGATCTTTACTTCTTGGGGAAGTGTCTGATTCTCCCTTAGTTTTCTCATTTGTAAAATAAGGGAGTTGGTCTAGATGGCTCCTGAGGTCTGTGATAGCTGCAAATTTACAGGATGGTTCCTAAGGGTCTTCTTAGCTCTGACATTCTCTAGTCTATCTTCTAGTCTCATTCAACTGAAGGATCCTAAGACTGGGACTTCTCTGTGCTTTGTGCTGATGGGGAAACTATAAAAAATTGCCAATTGGATTTTCTGGAAAAAGCCTGAAAGACAATAGTTACAGCACATCTGCCAGCCCCACGTGCCTATGGTTCAGAAACAGGGCTGCCAAGTTACCAGCTCAGCAGAGCGGCGACCGAGCTCCTGGATGGAGGGAGGTCCTGGGAACATTCCTGCAGGGAAGCCGGGAAGGGCCATTAAGGACTATCCCTCCATCCAAAGATGTGACATGCAACTCCTAGGCCCGTTTCCTCCTACCTCCACACACACACACTGACATGCATACACTAGGGTGATAAAAAGGTGGTGAAAGAAGGTAAAAAGAGCCAGGTGCACCAGGTGTGGACCCCCCTCAGGGGGAAGCTGAGGCTAGAACGGCCGAGGGGCAAATGGAAGGGTGTCTGCCTTGAGTTTGATAGCAGTGTGGTAAGAAGCCCAGTGAGGAGTCCACAAGGGATAGTGGGCCAGCCCAGGTCGGCATGGAGCAGATCAAGTGGGATCACTCTTCAGAGTGGCTGCTGCACGAGAGGTAAGAACTACCCTGCAGATGGTAGATTGCAGGTGGAAGAACCGGGACTCCTGAGTTGAAATTCAACCTCTGTGTTTTATAATTCATGATTTCATTTCATGATTTATTTCCTTCTCCGGGACTCAGTTTCCCCTTTCGGGGCAATCTCTAAGATCCCTTCTAGCTCTGACCCTTTATAATTCTAGGCTAGCTCTACCCACCTGAGTGACCCTGAGCAAGTGACTTCCCCTAATCCTCAATTTCCTCAATAGCAACACTTGCCCTGCCTCTCCGACATGGAATTACAGAATATTATCATGGAACACAGAATGTGTCATGGGAAAGGGACCTAAGAGCATAAAATATTAGCGATGGGATGGACCTCAGAGACCAGCAGCCAGTCCTATCCCACATTGGACAGAGGAGAAAAGTGAGGTCCGGGGAAGGGATTGGCCATCCAAGGTCACATAGTCTGTTTTTATGATTTTATGACCTATGGTCTACTCTGCTGAAGGCCAGGCCTGATGTGGCCACACAGGCTTAGGAATTTCTGAAATCGTTTTCTGAAAATAATGGACAAAGATAGCATCTCTCAGCTGCCTTAACCACTGTATGCAGTCAATGCACCACTGATTTCAGGAGGAAAAAAGTCATAATTTGTACCACCTGATGGAATGCTTTCTAAGAATAGAGCCCTATCACAAAGAGAGAATGGATCTGGTGGAAATTGGGATGAAATTGGTATGAGAAGGCCCAATTTTGCTACTTAACAAAGTAGCAAAGCTAGTTGTCCCAGTGTAAAGAAATCTCTCCCCTTCTCAAGGCCTCAGTTCCTTATGAGCTTCCTACCCACCTGGCAAATTTAAGGAAAGGATTTTAAACATAACAAGTGTTGGGGAAATGTAAGCAACAAAAAGAAGCTTGCTGTATACCCAGAGTTGTCCAATAAAACAAGATTCATTGTTTTATTGATGCCTTAAGTTCTGCCTGCTATCCCAGCAACCTAACTTAAGTTTCTACATATACCCAATCCTATTTTAGACACTGTAAGGGAGACAACGAAGTAAAGACTCTCCAAGTCTCAAATATTCCCTAAAAGTTCATTTGTAAGCCAAATATTTGAAGCATATTTTCTCACAGAAGCAATGTTCTACATAGAGGTTAGGTTCCCAGGCTAGCCCACATTTAACTCATAAATACAGGGTTGGTTCCCATATTACTACCTATCCCTGCCCCCACACACACACATACATTAATTCACAATGTGACTTCCCTTCTAGCCCACCAAAGTTCATTTAACTCAGAGTAGTTTAATTTCCCAGGTTAGCCCACCAAATTATCTTTGATGTAATGGACATTAGACCTGGTGGGAGGAGGCCCTGACATTTACTGTGTATGTGATCCTCGAAAAGTCACTTAACGTCTCAACCTCAGTTTCCTCATATGTAAAATGGGGCACAAACTACTAGCACCTGTCTCCAAGAATTGGAGTGATTGTAATGATGAAGTTATAAATTTAAAGTGCTTTATAAATATTGAAATACTAAATAAAGATTAATCCCTATTAATTCATAGATCTGTGATCTCATCAATGTAGTATTCCTTCTCGTGGTCATTCCTTCTTTTTCTCATCTTATGGGTCTTTTGTCCAAGTCCTACCACAAGTCCTTGGCTCGAAGGACACCCAATATGCTCAATACCTCCTCCTAGGTCTCTCAAGGTGGGCGAGACATAGATATGGGATCATGTATTTAGAGCTGAAATGGACTTGAGTCATTTACTTAAAGTCCCCCATGTGAGAGAAGAAAAAATGAATGCCAGAGAGTTGCTTCTTACCCAAGTTACACAAATACAAAATGGCAGAACCAGCATTCACATCCAGATTCTCTGACTTTTAATCCAGCATTTCCCTGCTAGATTGTATTAGCTCCAGTGGTCCATCTCTTTATCTCTGGCTCCTGATTAATGATTGTAGCACCTTCTTTTTAAATCATATATCTTCACCCACATCTAACACCACATACCAAGATAAGATCTAAATGGGTTCATGATCTGGATATAAAGAGTGATACTATAAGTAAATTAGAGGAACGTAATATAGTTTACCTCTCAGACCTATGGAGATGGAATAAATTTATGTCCAAAGAAGAACTGGAACTCTTTTTTTTTTTTTTAATTTTTATTTTATTTGCATAACATATGTGTGGGTAATTCTTCAACAACAACCCTTACATAGCTTTCCGTTACAAATTTTCCCCCCAACTCCCCACCCCTCCCCTAGATGGCAGGATATCCACTACATGTTAATTATGTTAAAATATTGGCAAATCGAATATATGTATACATATTTCCAAACTTATCATTGGTGTGCAAGAAAAATCTTATCTACACAAACGATATATCAGATAAAGGAAACACAATGTAAGCAAACATCAATCAAGGAGTATGAGAATGTTATGTTGTGGTCCACATTTCGCATCCCTCTCTCTGGGTGTATATGGCTTTCTTCAGTGAACAATTGGAGGTGGTTTGAAACATTTCATTGTTGAAGAGAGCCATGTCCATCAGAATTGATTGTCATATAGTACTGTTGTTGCCGTGTATAATGATCTCCTGGTTCTGCTCATTTCACTCAGCATCAGTTCATGTAAGTCTCTCCAGGCCTCTCTGAAATCATCTTGCTGGTCATTTCTTACAGAACAATAATATTCCATAACATTCATATACCATAATTTATTCAGCCATTCTCCAATTGATGGGCATCTATTCAATTTCCAGTTTCTAGCCACTACAAAAAGGGCTGCCACAAACATTCTTGCACATGTGGGGCCTTTTCCTTCCTTTATGATTTCTTTGGGATATAAGCCCAATAGAAATGCTGCTGGGTCAAAGGGTATGCACAGTTTGATAACTTTTTGAGCATAGCTCCAAATTGTTCTCCAGAATGGCTGTATCCGAAGAACTGGAACTCTTAATTGAAAACCAGATAGATAACTTTGACTATATTAAGTTAAAAAGTTTTTGTACAAACAAAATCAATGCAGACAAGATTAGGAGGGAAGCAATAAATTGGGAAATCATCTTTACATTTAAGGGTTCTGATAAAGGTCTCATCTCTAAAATATATAGAGAATTGTCTGATATTTATAAAAATTCAAGTCATTCTCCAATTAATAAATGGTCAAAGGATATGAACAGACAATTTTCAGAGGATGAAATTAAAACTATTTATAGTCATGTGAAAAGGTGCTCCAAATCACTATTGATCAGAGAAATGCAAATCAAGACAACCCTGAGGTACCACTACACACCTGTCAGATTGGCTAAAATGACAGGAAAAGTTAATGATGAAAGTTGGAGGGGATGTGGGAGGGCTGGGACACTGATGCATTGTTGGTGGAGCTGTGAACGGATACAGCCATTCTGGAGAACAATTTGGAGCTATGCTCAAAAAGTTATCAAACTGTGCATACCCTTTGACCCAGCAGTGTTTCTACTGGGCCTATATCCCAAAGCAATCTTAGAGGAAGGAAAGGGCCCCACATGTGCAAGAATGTTTGTGGCAGCCCTTTTTGTAGTGGCTAGAAACTGGAAACTGAATAGATGCCCTTCAATTGGAGAATGGCTGAATAAATTATGGTATATGAATATCATGGAATACTATTGTTCTGTAAGAAATGACCAGCAAGCTGATTTCAGAGAGGCTTGGAGAGACTTACATGAACTGATGCTGAGTGAAATGAGCAGAACCAGAAGATCATTATACACGGCAACAACAGTACTATATGATGATCAATTCTGATGGACATGGCTCTCTTCAACAATGAAATGCTTCAAACCACCTCCAATTGTTCACTGAAGAAAACCATATACACCCAGAGAGAGGGATGTGAAATGTGGACCACAACATAACATTCTCATACTCCTTGATTGATGTTTGCTTACATTGTGTTTCCTTTATCTGATATATCGTTTGTGTAGATAAGATTTTTCTTGCACAACAATGATAAGTTTGGAAATATGTATACATATATTCGATTTGCCAATATTTTAACATAATTAACGTGTAGTGGATATCCTGCCATCTAGGGGAGGGGTGGGGAGCTGGGGGGAAAAATTTGTAACTGAAAGCTATGTAAGGGTTATTGTTGAAGAATTACCCACACATATGTTATGCAAATAAAATAAAAAAATAAAATAAAATAAAATAAATCATATATCTTCTAGGTGAACTTAAGGCATCAATGGTAAAACAATATAGCCTACTTACGCTCAGTGAGCAATTTTTCATTGCCTTTTTTGGACTCTGGAAATTGTGATTTCTGGAAGATTTTTATGTTTCATGATTCACAGTCATGTAGCAACCTTGGAAGAATATTGGTGTTTAAAAGATTGGCCTTTGTGTCAGGGAGCCAAATTGGGACTGTTGAAAGTACATTTTCCTAAACACAATCTGGTCTACTCTTTCCCTCCTATTCAGTTCTGGGCCAAGAAAATTATCCAGATGCAGCATCTGCTTAAAATAGATGTTATGCCATGCCCAAAGGGCTGTGCATTCTCTTTGATCCAATGATACCATGACAAGGTCTGTCTCCCAAAGACACCATAAAAAGGGGGAAAGGATCTCCATGTGTGAAAATATTTATAGTCCTTCCTTTTGTGGTGGCAAAGAATTGAAAATTGAGGAGATGCTCATCAATTGGAGAATGGCTAAACAAGTATGGTATATGAATGTAATGGAATACTGCTGTGTTATAAGCAATAATGAGGAGGCAGATTTTAGAAAAACCTGGAAAGAATTACACAAACTGATGCAAAGTAAAGTGAGCAAAACTAAAAGAACATTGTACATAGTATCAGCAACACTGTGCATTTAACAGCTTTGATTGACTTAGTTCTTCTCAGCAATGTAATGATCTAAAACAAGATTCATGATAGGAAGTGCTATACATGCCCAGAGAAAGAACTGATGAAGTCTGAATAAGGATCAAAGTATATTATTTTTACTTTTTTTTCAATTATTTTTTCCATTTCTGTTCTGTTTCTTCTTTCATGACCAATATGGATCATGTGTTTTACCTGATTGCATATATATAACATATCAAATTGCTTATAATCTCAGGAAAGGAAGAAAGAAAGGAGGAAGAAAATTTAGAACTCAAAATTTTATGTAAAAATAAATATTAAAAATTGTCTTCGTATATAATTAGAAAAATAAAATATCATCTACTGGGGAAAGAATAGATGTTCTGATGAACTTGTTTTATGAACTATCTATCCAACTATAATCCATAGTTTAGATAACAGGTATTTAATCAATTAGATTAACAGCTATTAAGTGCCTACTATGTACCAAGCACTGTGCCAAGTGCTAGAATATAAAAAAGAGGCAAAAGGCAGTCCCTGTCCTCAAGGAGCTTCTTCATTGGGAGAGTCAACATGCAATTAAATATATACAAAACAAGCTACATGCAAGATGAATAGGAAATAATTAAGAGGAGGAAAGCAGTGGGAATTAAGAAGGATTAGGGAAAGTTTCTTGTAGAAGGTGAGATCTTAGTTGGGACTTAAAGGAAGATAGGACGTCATTAGTCAAAGCAGAGTAAAGAGAGCATTTCAGGCATGGGGGACAGTCAGAGAAAATACCTGTTGCTGAAAGATGGAAGATCTTAGTCATGAAAAGGAGGCTAGTGTGCACTGGTTCCAAAAGTGTAAAGGAGTAAGTTGTAAGAAGACTGAAAAGGTAGAGGGGACAAGGTTAGGAAATGCCAGACAGAGCATTTTCTATTCAATTCATGTGTGGATTATTAGGCTGGAGTCTATTGAGTATCGTTGAAATTCATTTAGGAGATTGCAATGTACCTTGTTAAAATCAATGTAATGTCATCCCAACAGATGCATCAGAAGGACTTCCCATTCTGTAAGTTATCTCTATTCCATTTGGACTCTGCATTGGACCTCCTCCAAAACAGTGGCAAACACCTTTGCTAATCATCAGTCTTCCTATTTTGTCTCATTTTATATTAGTATTGATATAATCAAAAAATAACTAACAAAGCTAGTCTGCTCAATTTTCAGATGATGAAATTATAACTATTTCTAGTCATATGAAAACGTGCTCCAAATCACTATTGATCAGAGAAATGTGAATTAAAACAACTCTGAGGTACCACTACACACCTGTCAGATTGGCTAAGATGACAGGAAAAGACAACGATGAATGTTGGAGGGGATGTGGGAAAGCTGGAACACTGATACATTGTTGGTGGAACTGTGAATGGATCCAACCATTCTGGAGAGCAATTTGGAACTATGCTCAAAAATGTATCAAACTGTGCATACCCTTTGACCCAGCAATGTTTCTATTGGGCTTATATCCCAAAGAAATCATAAAAGAAGGAAAGGGCCCCACATGTGCAAGAATGTTTGTGGCAGCCCTTTTTGTAGTGTCTAGAAACCGGAAACTGAAAGGATGCCCATCAATTGGAGAGTGGCTGAATAAATTATGGTATATGAATGTTACGGAATATTATTGTTCTGTAAGAAACGACCAGCAGGATGATTTCTTTTTTTTTCTTTATTAAAGCTTTTTATTTGCAAAACATATGTATGGGTAATTCTTCAACACTGACCTTTACAAAGCTCTCCATTACAAACCCTTCCCCCCTAGTCCCCATCCCTCCCCTAGATGGCAGGAAATCCATTACATGTTAATTATGTTAAAATACTTGACAAATAGAATATATGTATACATATTTCCACACTTATCAGTGTTGTGCAAGAAAAATATCTACAAGAAAAAAAATCTGAGAAAGGAAACAATGCAAGCAAACATCAATAGAGAGCATGAAAATGTTATGTTGTGGTCCACATTTCACATCCCTCTCTCTGGGTGTATATGGCTTTCTTCACTGAACAATTTGAACTGGTTTGAAACATTTCATTGTTGAAGAGAGCCATGTCCATCAGAATTGATCATCATATAGTATTGTTGTTGCCGTGTATAATGATCTCCTGGTTCTGCTCATTTCACTCAGCATCAGTTCATGCAAGTCTCTCCAGGCCTCTCTGAAATCATCCCAGCAGGAGATGTTTCAGGTCAGTTCCAATGATCTTGTGATGGAGAGAGTCATCTACATCCAAAGGGGGAACTGAGTGTGGACCACAACATAGCATTTTCATGCTTTCTATTGAGGTTTGCTTGAATTTTGTTCTCCTCAGGTTTTTTTTTTCTTTCTAGATCTAATTTTTCTTGTTCAGCAAGATAACTACATAAACATGCATGCATATATTGGATTTGTCATATATTTTAACATGTATTGGACTATTTGCCATCTAGGGGAGGAGTGTGGGGGGAAGGAGGGAAAAACTTAGAACAGAAAGTTTAGCAAGGGTCAATGTAGAAAAATTACCCATGCATATGTTTTTCAAATTAAAAGTTTTAATAAAAAAAAAAACCATGAAGTTAGTCTGCTTCTTGCATCCATGAAAGAACTTTGTATGATCTTAGCTTTATTCACAGCAGACATCTTATCAGAGAAGGGGTGGAGAGGGAAAGGAAGAGAATAACCATGTATTAAGTATCTACCATATGTTAGGCACTTTACAAATGTAATTTTGATTCTCACAACAGCCCTGTGAAGTAGGGGTTATTATTACTCCCATTTTACAGTTGAGGAAACAGAGGTAAACCAAGCTTCAGTGACTTGCCCAGAATCAAACAACTAGTAATGGATGAGGCTGGATTTGAACTCTTGTCTTCTTGTCCCAGTGCTGTATTCATTATGTCATTTCTATCTAGCTGCCTAGTAGAGAATTTAAAGCTTCATTTACTTAAAAAAAAAAATCAACAAACAATATGCCTAGTGGAATCATATTCTCTGCATATTTAAATTTCATAGCTGTGAAGATATGATCAGCAATGAGATAATACAGTAGAAAGAGTTCAATCATTTCAGTCATGTTTAACTCTTTGTGTCCCTTTTGGGTTTATTTGGTTTTTTGTCCATTTCCTTCTCCAGCTCATTTTACAGATAAGGAAACTGTGAAGTGACCTGACCAGGGTCACATGGCTTATAAGTATCTGAGGCCAGATTTGAACACATGAAGATGAGTCTTCTCGACTTCCAGGCCCAGTACTCTATCCATTGTGTCATCTAGCCGCCCAGTAGAACGGTACTAGTTTGGGAATTCATATCCAGACACTGTCATTTATTACTTGTGTGTCCTTGAGCTAGTCACTTTAATCTCAGTTTCTTTACATATAAAATCAGGTAGCTGGACTAGAGGATTTTCCGATATTAAACCTACAATCCCATGAATATCTTCTGTGAATGTCTACTTTTCAAGGCCTTTATACACTGTCGATACAGCTGTGAACTAGTCCAGCCATTCTGGAAAGCAATTAGGAATTGTGCCCCCAAAGCTCCCAAACCCTGCGTATCCTTTGACCTTGTAGTATTACTACAAGAGATCAAAGAAATAAGAAAAGAATCCAAATGTACAAAAATATCATTAGCTGTTGTTTTTCTGGAGGCAAAGAAATGGAAACTAATGAGCCACCAATTAGGGAATGAATGACCAAGTTATGGTATAAGTAAGTAGTAAGAAAAGTTGAAGGCTATGGTTTCAGAAAAACCTGAAGAAACTTGTATGAAACTAAGCCAAGGGGCAGCTAGATGGCGCAGTGGATAGAGCACCAGCCCTGAAGTCAGGAGGACCTGAGTTCAAATCTGATCTCAGACACTTCCTAGCTGTGTGACCCTGGGCAAGTCACTTGACCTCAATTGCCTCAGGGAAAATATAAAAAAGAAACTAAGCAGAGTGAGAAGAGCAGAACCAGGAGAACTAGTTATACAACAATTATGTTATTGTAAAGACAAACAACTTTGAAAGACTTAGTGATTTTAATCAATACAATGAGACCAACCATAATTCTACAAGCCTCAGGATGAAACATGTTACCTTCTGATAAAGAAATGGAGCCTTTTAAAAAAAAAAAAATTTGAACAATGGAGGAATTATTTTGCTTGACAATATATATTTGTAATAAGGGTTTTGATTTTTGTTTTCTTAATGTGGTGGAGGATAAGGAAAGAAAATTCACAATTGAAAATAAAATTTAATTAGAGAGGGGGAAAAAAAAGCCAATCTGTTCCCTTTTCATAGGTTTCATAAGAATATCCAGGATATACAAGTTATTTCAGAGTCATAAAGATTTCATGAACTGATAAAGCAAAGTAAGCAGAACTCAAAGAATAACAAACATGATGAATAAAATGTAAATTAAAAAGATTACAAAAAGGAGACCTAACTCTAATTGAAAAACCAATATAGCATTTTGAAGAAAAGATAATGAAAAATACTTCCCTTCTCTCAGCATAGAGGTGGGGGACCCTGAAAAGAGGTTGTTATATAAGTTATCAGGTTGTTATTATATTAATATATATAGTGCCTAGTTGATTGGTTGCTTGTTGTTACAAGGGAAAGTTCAATTCCAAGGCTGAAGAATAGAACTACAATGACTGTAATGTAATACCACAAGACATCAATATAGCTTTTTAAGATTTCAAAAAGATGAAAAAGCATAAGACTCACCTGTAATTGATGTCCTATCAAAATGCCTCTATTGGTGTTTAATAAATTTTTTATTAATTTTTATATGCATTTTTAATCTGTCCTTAATATCTACCCTCCTATTGAACAATACAAAAACAACCACAAGGCCATAAAACAAAAAAAAAAAAAAAAGGAAAAAGTAAACCTTCATTATAACCATGCAGAATCCAGCAAAATAAATATCCATAGTAGCCATGCCTGAATATATACATCTCTCTCTGTAAGCTAAGTCTATCTCTGGCAGAAGGTGGGTAGTATATTTCATCTTCAGTTCTCCAGAATCCCAAGTTTTAATGTACTTTCTTTTTAAGAAAAAAAAATTCATTTTATTTTTTTCCAGCTAGTAAAAACCTTCACCTCCATCCCCAATCTTCCCCAAAACTATCAATAACCTGAGTCCTTCACTTCTCTGTCAGGGAGGGCACAGCACACTTCATCATGGGTCCTTTGATAGCATGACTGATCATTACACTGAGCAGTGTTCCCAAGTCTTTCAAAGTTTATTGTCTTTACAATAGTGTTGTCATTGTATAATTTGTTCTCCTAATTCTGCTTACTTCACTCTGCATCAGTTCATACAAATCTTGGTTTCTTTGAAGTCATCCCCTTCATAATTTCTTACAGCACAATAATATATCATCAGATTTAATTACCATAACTTGTTCATCAATTCCCCAACTTTGGGGGCACCTCCTCAATTTCTGATTCTTAGCAACTATAATAAGAACTGCCATAAATCTTTTTGAATATCCTTAGTTAAGACCTTGTTTTATTTAGTATTTCCTTCCTTAATCTACTCTTCCTCTTATTATTCCCTCCTCCATTGTTCCCTCATTTTAGTTTGGGTGAAACATATTTCTGTATCCAACTTTCTATATATGTATTCTTCCCTCCTTCAACCAGTTTAGATCAAAGTGAGGTTCAAGAGATGCCCACTTCTCAACCCTTTCCACCCTTTAGTTTTTGACTTCTACTTGTCTCCCCTAATTGTGTTAAATAATTTTCCTTTCCTTTCATCCCCCACCATTTCCCACTTTTCCATTATTCTATTAAAATCACTGAGACATGACAGAACCACTCCCATGCCCTCTAGTTAGATTCCCTCTTGAGTGTTATGGATACACATCTGAGGGGAGAGATGTATCATCTCCCCTTATTAGAAAAAGTTTGTCTTGTTTAATCCCTTATGATTGTCCTCTTACTTCTACCTTTTTATGTTTTTTCTTGACTGTGTGTTTGTGCTACAAATTTCTATTCAAATGGAATCTTTTTATTAGGAATATTTCTTCTTAGTTGTAAGCTTATATGCTTTGCTTTCTAGAATATCATACTACAAACTCTCCAGTCTTTCAGAATGATAGTCGCTAAAACTCTGGTTTCTTAATATATGAATTCTTTATTTCTGGCTATTTGCAATATATTTTTTAACCTGGAAAGTCCCAACTTGGGCCATAATGTTTCTGGAAGTTTTTCTTTTGAGAATTTGTTTTAGGAGATAACTGGTGGATTCTATTTCAACTCTGCCCTCAGATTCTAAGAGATCTGTGTAGTTTTATGATTTCTTAAATATATTTAAATTCCAATAGACTTGTGATGGAAAATGCCATGCATCCAGAGAAAGAAATATAGATTCTGAATGCAGATCAAAACATATTATTTTCACTTTTTTTTCTTTCTTGTGATTTTTTCTCTTTAGTTTTGATTTTTTTTTACAATACAACTAAATATGAAAATATGCTTAAAATGATTATACCTGTATAACCCATATTACATTGCTTGCCATTTGGGAGAGGGGAGAAAGTAGGAAGAAAGGGAGAAAAAATTTGGAACTCAAAATCTTACAAAAATGAATTTTGCAAATGATCTTTACATGTAATTAGAAAAAAATTAAATGTTTTTAAGTCATGGAGTTCAGGTAATGTATTGATCCTTAAATTATTTCTTTTCAATCTGTTTTCTAGATCGATTGTTTTTACTATGAGATAGTTAACTATTTTTTAACCAGTCTTTTGACTTTATCCATTATTTTGTGTTGTCTCATTGAATAATTATCTTTTACTTGATTATCATTTTTAGGGAATTTATTACTTACACAAGGCTTTGTGCCTCTTGTAGCAAGTTGTTCATTCTTTCTTCCATAATTCTCATTTCTTATCCAATCCCCTCTCCCCCACAAACACTCTTACTTATAAAACTATTCTAATGCTTTTACAAAAACATATAAATCTTCCATAATTCTATTCTGAGTCCATGCTGTGTTTTTCTTTAATCATAGACACCTTAGAGTTATTCTCATCTTCTGTATTTATGATTTTAATGTCCCTTTCATCGTAAGATTTTCTATGATGGAATTTTTTTTGCTTGTTTGCTCATTCTTCTAGCCTGCTGCCTGCTACCTGCTTTCAGATTTGATATTATAAAGTTCAGGCTCTGACAATTTCTGAAGGGAATGCCTGGATTCATCCTGCTGTTATTATTATTTTTTTTAATATTAAGTATCATGGGGCAGCTAGGTGGTGCAGTGTTTAGAGCACCAGACCTGAAGTCAGAAGGACCTGAGTTCAAATTTGGTCTTAGACACTTCCTAGCTGTGTGACCCTGGGCAAGTCACTTAACCCCAATTGCCTCAGCAAAAAGAAAAAAAAGAAAAAAAAAAGTTTAAAAAAAAATATATTATCATACTGTTCCAGAATCTCAAAGACAGGACAGGATGGGAACCTGCAAGCTTTCAGTGCTCTGGTCCATGGTTGCTCTAAGCTGCCTGTGCTCTTCAATTTCATGACCTGGAAATTTTGAGTCTGGGCTTAAATCTGAGCAACATGCCAGTGGATGTGCCCTAGTTGGAGCTCCAGTACACTGCTGCTGGATTCAGCAGTTTTCTGCCCAGCTGGAAAACTCTGCTAGTTCAGAATAACATAACTGAAAAATCCTCTTTGGTCTCATGTTAAACCCCTGATTATTCCACTGCAGACTTCAGACTGGACTGGAAGTTAAAATTAATATCCCACTCCACTTCTGAGGTCAGAGACACATAGCTGCTCCTTGCTTCTGAATTTGTGCTTGCTTAGTAGACAGCCTACAGATCACAACAGCTCTTTTTGGAATATCACCCCTAAATGTAGGTCCTCTCCTCAGTGACTCCCGGATCTGTGACTAAGGACTGGGTAGTAAGGAAACGGAGCTGTTAGTTAGGCTGTACCTGTTCCTGGAACACTGCTCTTCTTGTCCCAGTCCTCTCCTCGATGTTGGAAAGCTTGCTACATTTATTACTGGCTAGACTCTGCAGTGTCTTTAGACCATTCTGTCTTCTCATGCCCACCTGGGCTGGAAAAATGGCTCACTGTGGTTTTTTTTTTTTTTTTTTTTTCTTGGATTTCCAGATCAGGATTCAGCCTAGTGTGCTGTATTGGCAGGAGCTGTGTGTCTTCCTGCTATTCCTCCTTCTTGATGTTCTTCCGAACACCTCTCTTCTGTAGGAATTTCTTTTCCATTCATTTAGAGTTTTCCCCTATTAAAAAATACCATGGTTCCTTACATGTTTCAAATTTGGTAGTCAATGCATTTTGACAAGAAAAAATGCTTCAGCTCTTGATGCTTGCTCAGCACTTGTGGCACTTGGCTGTTGTCTTGGCTGAGCAGTAGGGATGAGAGGGGGCCATCAAGATCAAGCAGCAGGGGCCGTGGCAGTGGGGGAGGACCCAGGACTCCTAGCAGCTCCAAGCCCCAGGCAGCAGCCAGGGTTCCGGACTGCAGAAGTCGAGGAGCTGTAGCTTCCTCCCCAGCCCATCACCCACCACATCCAGCCCTTCCCCAGCTCCCAAGGAAACTTGGATGGCCTTGGATGGGGGAGGGGGGAGGAGAATATGAAGATCGAGGTTCCTCTCAGAACGTGAGCTGGGTCAAGAAGGGAGGAATCCAGCTGGGTGAGACTGGACAGACTTGTCTTTCTGGAGCTGGAAGTCCCATTTGCCCTTTTGGAGAATTAGGAAGGGAGGGATGGTTGGGTTGAAGACTAGAGATGTACTCTTCATGGAAAAATTTATTCAGTACTCCTCATTTTTGCCACTTAATGTGCCTTCTGGAATAAATTAATGACGAGTACCAAGACACCATTGTATAATGAAACTCAAAGCCCTCAAAAACTTGCTTCTGCACAGACCTCCTTGATATATAATCAGTCTTGTCCAAATGCTTTTCCTATTTTAATGCCAATTCTACTTCCTCACATAAACCATCATTGATTCAAAAAATCATTTCTTTTTATAGAAATGCTGATAGGTTCATTTTTCATCTATTCATTGTCCTCATTCCAATACCATCTTTATATATTCTTAGATTAATTGGGTCTCAGGCCTAGCTTTTGGCAAGCTTATTTTCCCCTCCATTATTAGATGATACTGCTCTTAAGCTTTCACCACCTTCTTCAGACAAATGAGTTTATATTCTAAATAAGTGCTGCCTTTGGCTACCACATCTCTGTGATTGGCAAGGAGGTCAAATGTCTATGGACTGAATAAGTTTTTCAGCTCTTTTCACTTTCTTGCTATTATGACTGTTCCAAAGAGATTAAAATTTGACAGGAAATAGTGATAATCTATGTCAACATCTTTTCATTGTTATATTTGGGAGAGACAATTTGCCTTGTTTAAATAAGTCATACTGGATATGCTACAACTGCAATTTGTATAGTCTCCTCTTCATCATTTCTTCTAATTATTTGTTCTTAATGGTGATTTTTTTAATTTGTTCTAGCATAGAAGTTCTTAACCTGAGGTCCATGGACTTTTTTTTTTTTTTTTTTTTTTTTTTAGGAAATTGGGGTTAAGTGACTTGCCCAGGGTCACACAGCTAGGGAATGTTAAGTGTCTGAGACCAGATTTGAGCTCAGGTCTTCCTGACTTCAGGGCTGGTGCTCTATCCACTGCGCCACCTAGCTGTCCAGTCCATGAACTTTTAAAAAATATATATTTAGAAGGGATAGCTAAGTGGCACAGTGAATGGAACACCAGCCCCAGAGTTGGCAAGAGTGAAGGAGGACAGTCTGGAATTCAATCATAGCCACATCTGGCTGTGTTACCATTTAACCTCAACTGCCTTCAAAAAAAATTGGCTAACTATATTTCAATATAATTGGTTTCCTTTGTAATCCTATGAATTTTGCTTTATGTATTTAAAAACATTATTTCAAGGAGGTCATCCATGATAAAAAAAAAAAAAAGGTAAAGCCTCTGCTCTAACAAATCAAGTCTGACTACAAGTAATTCATAAATTACTCCCATATTAAGGAGAGATTTCCTTTCTAAGATAAAATCTGGTTTGTTTGTGTTCAGAGGTCACCACAACCAAAATCTTCCACCTGTATCCAGAGGTGTGAGACTTCTATATTCTGCTCTGCATTTTAGTCACTGTTTATCCATGTCTAGGTGGGCTTAGTTTGGCAGAATCTTGGCAGTTTCCTTTGCTTCTGGTTTCAGAATCTTCTATGCTTCCCTTACTAGGAGAGACAGCCTGGAGTAAGCTCCCAGGAGGCAGGAGGTCTTGGGTTCACATCCTGCCTTTGAGGCATACTGGCTGGGCAAGTCACCCGCCTTTCAATCAGTGCCCCAAGGCAACTGTCTAAGACTATACATTGCAGGGAAGATGTGACCTGAATTGGTACAAGAAGGCTCCTCACCCGGGGCTTCCTCATACCAACAAAATTAATGAGGAAATCGTCAGTCCTCTCAGTTCCTACAGGAGTAGGTCATGCTGCACATGCCTGTCGTTGTTTATAGATTACATGTGGCATTCTCTGCGCCTTTTTCAGCAGCCCCATCATCTAGCCTCAGGCATCAGAGAGCAAGGCCTGCAAAGGCTTATTTTAAAATTGTCCTTTGTTGCCACTGCCAGTGGTTGGTAGGCTGGTAAGGACCCTGGACACCAAAGGTAATTTATATCCAGAATTGTATTAAAAGCTTTTCTGGAGCTATAAACTGACAGAGACTGCTCAGAGAGCAAGCACACCATCACCTCCGTATTGCACCGAGGCACCAGAATAGGACATTTTTTTTTTTCAGAATAGAACTTTTGTGGAAGATATAATTCATGTGGTGAAAAGTACCCAGGTCAACCACACTATTTTGTATAACCCTATTTTATAATGCAAATGAATGTATTTCCATTGTATTATGGATTTGAACAGGCTTTGTGTTGGCTAAGGACTAGTCCATCTCTCCGGGCTCTGATTTTCCCAGGGAGCCTCAAATAAATATTACTTCTAGCCCTCATTTCACCTCTCCAACACATTATTCCACAGCTGGTTCTGGGTCGTCCCAGCCTAGTCCCTTGAAGGAGATATAAACTCTTAGCATCTGCCCCAATGGCCTAGTTGGGCCTTTGCAGTCACTGGAGTAGGTTAGGCTAGGGGAATCCTGATGCATCTCTAGGCCTGAGTTTGTAGGCCTTCTTGCTTTGAACCCTATTACCTTATTGGAAATAGTATCCAGTCAACCCTGTCTCTAAACTGAGAGAAAAAAGACTTTCATTCTTATCTCATATCCAGGACTTTTTAAATGTATTACCCTTGGCTCTTTGAGCCTCACTGTATTCATCTGTAAAATGGGGATAATATGGGTTAATAGCTGCCTCACAGGGTTTTTGTGAGGCTCAAATGAGATTAACAGAGGCAATGAGCTTTATCAACCTTAAAGCATTTATATATATGTCAACCTTTTTAAAAATTAAATAAAAGTGCCTAGGGGACTAATCATGCAAGTAAAAAATAAAATAAAATAAAAAATAAATAAACTATCTGAGAAAAAATAATAGTACTTCAGCTCTCCATAATCATTCAGCAGCAGAAATCATGTCTCTCACCACAAGGATTATGTTACAAACCAGGGCCTGAAACCCCAACCTGAAGCAGAGTGAAAGACCCATGTGTGGGGTGTCTGTCACTGTTTACCATCTCAGAAAGAAGCAAAGTCACAGACACTGAGAATTGATTTAGTCAAGTAATCAAATCCCTTTCCCCATGGGGGTCCTTATCACCTGAATTCAGAAATCTGGGTAGGATGTCCATGCTGCTTCAATTGTCAGATTTCCAGGGTTTGAAGAAACAACATAATAGGTCGTAGAATCTCTCCCATTTTTTCCACCTTGTGCTTAAGGAAATCTGGTTTGTTGTAGAAGGAACTATATCCCTAGTTTACAATTAAGAAAAAAAAAAAGTATACCCTCCTACAGTACAGTACAGGTTACTCTTTTTTTTTTTTAGTTCCAAATTTTTCTCCCTCCCTAAAACATTAAGCAATTTAACTTACCTATGTGCAATCATGTAAGACATATTTCCATATTAACCATATTGTGAAAGAAACAGACCAAAATGAAAAAAAATCATCAAAAAAAAAAGTTAAAAATAATATACTTCAAGGGGCAGCTAGGTGGTGCAGTGGATAGAGCACCAGCCTTGAAGTCAGGAGGACCTGAGTTCAAATCTGGTCTCAGACACGTAACAGCTGTGTGACCCTGGGCAAGTCACTTAACCCCAATTGCCTTAGCAAAAAAAATAATAATAATAATAAACTTCAATCTGTATTCAGAATCCACTAATTTTCCATCATAGGTCAAACTGTCTTGGATCACTGTATTGCTGAGAAGAGCTAAGTCTATCATAGTTGCTTATTATACAATGTTACTGTTACTGTATACAATGTTCTGCTATTTCTGCTCATTTCATTCAGTATCAGTTCATGTAAGTATTTTCAAGTTTTTCTGAAATTTCCTGTTCATCATTTCTTATCATATTCCATTATATTCATGTGTCACAACTTGTTCAGCCTTTCCCCAATTAAGGCACAAATCTTCAGTTTCCAATTCTTTGCCACCACAAGAAGCTACTATAAATATTTTTGCGCAGGTTCTCTTTTTTAAAGATCTGTTTAGGATACAGCCCTAGTCATAATGTTACTGGATCAAAGGGTATGCACAGTTTGACTGCATTAGTTCCAAATTTATCTCCAGAATGGCTGGATCAGTACACAACTCCACCAACAATGCATTAGTATCCCAGTTCTGTCACATCCCCTTCAACATTTATTATTTTCCTTTTCTGTCATATTAGCCAATCTGATAGGTGTGAGGTGGTACCTCAGAGTTGTTTTAATTTGCATTTCTCTAACCAATAGTGATTCAGGGCATTTTTTTTTCCCATATGACTATGGGTGATTTCTTTGATTTCTTCATCTGAAAACTGCTTGTTCATATCCTTTGACTATTTTATCAATTGAGAAATGACTCATAATTTTATAAATTTGACTCAGTTCTCTATTTGAGAAATGAGACCTTTATTGGACATACTTGCCATGAAAATTGTTTCCCAAATTTCTGTTTTCCTTCCAATCTTGGTTGCATTGGGTTTGGTTGTGCAAAACCTTTTAAAATTAATATAATCAGAATTACCTACTTTATATCTTATAATGTTCTCTATCTTGTTTGGTCAAAAATTCTTTTTTTCTCTATAGATTTGACAGATAAACTATTCTTTGCTCTCCTAATTTGCCTATAAGATCATCCTTTATGTCTAAATCATGTTTCAATTTTGATTTCATGTTGATGTATGGGATAAGATATTGGTCTGTACCTAGTTTCTGCCATATTGTTTTCTAGTTTTCCCAGAGATTTTTGTCAAATAGTGAACTTTTCTTCCATAAGCTAAGATGTTTGGGTTTATTGAACACTAGATTATGATGGTCATACCTTATCTATTCTTAGCCAGTACCAGATAATTTTGATGATTGCTGCTTTATAATATAATTTGAGCTCTGGTTTGGCTAGCTTACTTTTCTTTGCATTTTTCCCCATTAATTTCCTTGGTATTCTTGACCTTTTGTTCTTCCAGATGAATTTTATTATTTTTTCTAGTTCTATAAATTAAGAGTAGTAATAATGTTAAAAAACAGAAAAATGGATCTTATTTCACAGAGAAAATGTAGGGTCATTAGAAGCACGGCACCATTTCCCAAAAGCAATCAAGTCTTCTCTCTGCCTCCCATTCAGTCCTGGACCCTGTTCATTGCCTATCTATATCATGTGTCCAGAATGTAAGCACTGATGGAAAGGACTTTGAATGCTCCATCCAACAGCCTAACACAGCCTGGCTCACAGCCACAAAATGCAGTCTACTTGAAAAACACAGTAAGACCCTCCATATTAAACCAGCATTTTCTATTATGTTTGACGACTTCAGTGCAAAAATGAACACAAGTGAACATAAATGAAGGCAAAAAATGCAAAGAAAATAGTGGTACAACAGCAAAGAGAGCAGGAGAGGCCAAAGATTTATAGAATATAGAGAAGCCTTAAAACTACATATCAGGAATTCTTTCTTTGAGATTCAGGAGGTGCTAGACAGACATGACAAGCACCCACCCCCAGACATGCAAACGTATGCATACATATGTGCCCAAACATGCCACTGGGCAAAGAGACAAGCGGTATCTGATCAGATTAAGCTCGAAGGCAGGCCTGGGGAGAAACATGGCAGCACGCGTGTTTAACACTCTGTATATGAATCTCTAGGCCTCTGGCTGTCTGATTTTCAATCTGGGAATTTGGGGAGTTGTGAATTAGTGGTCTGACCTTGAATATTAATGCATGTGGGGAGGAGGTATTCCTCATGTGTCTGAAGACCCCAAATTTCCTAATGAGGCAACTGAGGCCCAGAAAAACTAGGTACCTCGTTCAAGGTCACACAAATAGGTAGTAAACAGTAGAGCCAAAATGGCCCCTTGGGCCCAGGACTCCTGTCATTCCTTTACATTATTACACTGTCCTGTGTAGTTTTTTATCTTTGTATGTACCCAGTACCAAAGCGATGCCTGTGATAATTGAATTAAACTAATTAAATCAAACCTTCCCACGGAGATCATGTTGGGGGTCCTAATCTTTTTCTAATTTCCTTCCTACTTTTCTTCTTTCCTGTCCCTCTTCTCCCCCTCCCAGGATTTTTGACAGAAAAGTGCTTTGTGCACGGAAAAGCTGTAGACAAATATACACATTTTGGGAACTATTCAAATATCTCTCAGTTCAGGGAAGGAGGGAGGAGGGAGAAGAGGGTCTGGTCCCCCTGACAGCTGAGCTGCAAACTGGGCCGTGGGGTGCAGGAGAGGTAATCTTGTACTTCAGGCAGCTCAGGCCTCTTGACACTCCATTTTCTACTCCAGAAAAAGGGCTTTCAGGGGCACATGCACAAGCACACACACACACTCAGGGCACCAGGGCACATTTCCCCTTCCCCCCACTCCTGAATCTGAGGCCAGGATGAGGGGAAAATGTGCTAGCCAGATAGATGTATGTATATAGATGGATGCTTCCTCCTAGGGTTGTCATAGCAACTGCTCCCCTTTCACCTCCAGCCTCCTCCCCAACCTCGAGCATACCCAGCAAGGAGTAAAGGGGCTCAGCTGAGCTTCTTGCTGAGGACGGGGTCACTCACCCTCAGCCTTAGTCTAACAGCTGCCACTGATTAGGCAGCCACCCCCAAGGGGGCCCTTGCTGAACTGCTCCTCCTTCTTTACAGGCCAGGATTGATGCTCCACTCTGGCCATCCCCCTACCCTCCCTCACCAAATCTCAGGGAGTCCAGCCACAATGAAGACAAGATCTGGGGAGTGGGGACCGCTGAATCCCAGACCCTACGGCCGTAGGAACCAGGGACAAACCTGAAGCGTGAGAGGAGTGTACATCTGCGTGGATGCAACCATTTACATGCATCACATGCACAAAGAGGCAGTGAGCCGCTAAGCTCAGCCTTCTTGGGCTATATGAATGTTATTATTTTATTATTATTATTTTATGTCAGTGAGAAGAGACTTCTCTGATTGCAGAAGGCTGGGGTGGTCTGGGGAAGGGCACCGAACTGGAATTCAAATACAGTCCCTAAAGATGGGCTTAGATGGAAAAGGCAATGTATCATTGGCAGGGGGCTGAAGCAGATGGTACCGAGAGGTCCCCACCAAGCTAAATTTGGGGGATACTATATAGCCTTTCAAACAAGGAGTCTGGGCTTAATTCCTGAGGCCAGTTTCCAACTGAAGATTGTTAGGTTAGCCCCTCTGGGACCCAGGACAATTCATTGGAGAGACCCTGCAGGGGGGCTGCCAGAAAAGAACCCTGGCCTGGGGTCAGGAGACCAACCAGCAGCATCAATGCAGCTTTAAACTAGTCACCTCCCATTGTCAGGCCTGAGCTTCAGCTACTTTTCCCTGGGCTGTTGTGAGCTGGGGTGTGCCTTGTCATGGTGTCTGCCTGATTCTCCCATCCCCAAGTCAGGCTCCAGGATCCAACGCCTGGGGGGTCTGTTCAGCCTCCCATCTCAGGACCTACCCCAGGAATAAGGGAGCTCTCTGGCCCAGACCTTGGTGCCCAGATCTGGGGCCTTCAGGCTGGAGCTCCCACCAGAGGGTGCTGCTCTGCTTTGGAGCGTTCCCAGAGTTTATGGGGTTCCTTATCCCTCATCCTGCTCCCTGCCTCTGCCCACTTCTGCCCACTCTTCCTGGAGAAGAGCTGGGTGGTCCAGATGCCACCCAGTGGGGTGGGCTGCTGCTGGAGGGCAGAAGCACGGGTGAGGTTGGCAGGCAGGAAGGGCTGCTATTTCCAGAGAGATAAAGAAGTCCTGGAGCTAGCAGTAGTATCCAGCAGCAGAACAAAGGCCAAGGAAACCCTTCACTAAGGATACATCCGGCCTGCTACTACCTCCCTTCAAGGCCCTGCTCTGCGGATAACTACCAGTATGTCCCAAGGCCAGTCACTCCACTAAAGGGATCACAGATAGCCTTAGAATTAGGGCTCTGAGAAGCCGTCCATGGCAGCCTCCCTCTTTTACAGACAGAAAAGGAAAAAGGAAAAATTACTTTCCCAGACTGACAGAATCCACTTTCAAACCCAGTCCCAGCTTCAAAACCCAGGCACTTTTTACTATACTTGGCTGCATCCAATTCAATTCATTCAAACAACTATTTATTGACTGACCTCTTGCCCTCTCCAGACCTCAGAAGAACAATATCACAACACAGCTAAGGAGAACAATACTAAAAGGCCGCCAAGTGAGCAAGCTTAGTGCCAGAGAGCACATGCAGAAACTCCTCAGCCCCTTTTGAGGAGGGGCCACATAGCTCCAGGATGCTGCATATTGTTAGATATCGTATCTCTACTTTATCAGTTTAGCTTAACTATCTTTGTTATGAGAGGATTCAGTGGAGATGGCAGACAGATCTGAAATGAATGCAATGTAAAAAACAAAAGGCACCACTCAAGTACTAGGTCATAAGAATAAAATGAGAGTTCTCCAGGATTTCTTCTGAAAAATCTTCCTGAAGGTGGCTTCCATCTTTAACCCTCTGGTCTCAAGTTCAGACAGTGTATGTTCCACAGGCCTCCTCTGCCCTGCCATCGCATGGGGCTAGCTCCTTGAGGGCAGAGCTGTCATTTTGGGGGTGACACGGTGGAAAGCGACCATATTGAACAAATGAATGACTGCTTGCTGACTGGGTTGGCTTACTCCTCCCCTTCAGCACACAGACACACCCACACACCTCGGACACCACCCTGGGCCACTCAGTGCAGGCTGGGATGCCCTGGGGAAAGGCCAGGGGCATTCACAGTCTCTGGGGCAGCATCATCACTGGGATGGAGTGCACAGATCTAGGCCTCCAAGGGCAGCAGAGGAAAGCTGGCACCTGGAGGGAACGCCCTTCAGATCTTCGACCCACAGAAGCCAGATCCGGGAGGACCTTCTAAGCTGCAGAACCAGAGAGGAAGGGCTTAGAAACTAATCCAACCCTTCATTTTAAGGAAGCCCAGGCAAAGTGACCGGCCCACCGTGAGTTAACCCTTGAGGAATCCATGTTTCATCCCAGCCTGGAAGGGGAGCCCCCTCAGGCCTGGAGGCAGGAAGCCCTCCTCCCCGCCCCTAAGCTCTGAAAGGAAAAGGGTTTGGCTGCTCTGTCCTCACCCAGCCCCCACCCCAGGGCCAAACAGCCCAAAGCCACAAACCTGAGGCAGGGCTTGGCCAAGGTGGCCCATGAGGACCAGGCAGGCCCAGGTGAGGGGAGGCAGGGGGAGGGGACAAGAATCCTTTCAAGCTGTGCCTAAGAAATGGTCCCTTGGGAAGCTGCTCCCACTCTCCACCACGGACTCTCTTCAGGCCCAAGGGTTGCCTATGGGACCCAGACTGGCCAGTAGGAAGCCAATCCTCATGGGCAGGGGCTGGTGAGTCCTTACTGCCATGGGAACGGCCCTTCCTGGCTGACCAGGGCCTGCTACGGCCCCTCAAAAGGGAGCCCTCAGGCCTCCTTGCTCTGTCATCTCCGGGTAGTCTGTCATCTCACAGGGATGTGGGAGAGGGCAAGTATTGGACCTGGACCCGAGAGACCCGAGTTCAAAAGCTGCTTTGCCACTCACTTCCCCAGCAGCCCTAAAAGCCACCACAATGCCTGGCCCCTCCACTCCCTCACTCCTTCCACAACCAGAGAGCCAAGTCCCTTAGCTCCCAGAGCCCCATTCCCTTGTGTAAATTCAGTGATGAGAGCTGCATAGTATCTACAGACTCATTGACAGAGGAGTCTCACAACAATTAATATACTGATGTTATTCTCCCGTTTCACAGAGGACCGGTTAAGTGACTTGCCCAGGACCACAAAGCTAGAGCTCCTGCAGCAGCTGGCCCTACTACTCCCTCCCCACAAAAAGTCAGGGTCTCCTTCTGGGCACACAACCATTGGTAGGGCAGGGACCCCAGGCCCTGACAACCAGTCACTGATCACAGGGCCTACTGCGTTCCATGTGTATCCCTCACAACCTTCCCCTCCATCTCCAGAAAACCAGAGAGGACTTCTCTGTCCCATCACACCAAGTCAGAAAGGACCCCAAGGGTTCCCAGAAGGGTACCTGTTAAATACTCTGAAGTTCCACACACCCCACAAACCACACACTTATCCCACAGGTCTCACTCGCCCACCCAACCGTGGCAAACACACACACACACCACAGGTCTCAGCTTGCTCAAACCTCCCCCAGTCCCTACAAGCTCTCCCCCAACTCAACCAAGCCAAACCACTGCTTTCACACTATTTCCCCACGCTCTGGGCCAGAGTCTATGAACCAGGAGAACATGGGGCGGGCCCTCTCATGGGACTCTGCAGGAACCTAGAGTGACTGCTGCCCACAGGAATCCAGCTCTGCTTCTTCTGCCACCCAAATCAAAACCACAGTCCTCAGGGCCCTGAGCCAAGAAAAGCCCTGGAGTGGATGTCGGGGCCCATGAGCTCCCCCACCTCAGCTCCTACTTCCCCTGAGGTAGGCAGTATCCCCACAGACAATGCGGGGTTAGAGGGGAGTTACAGGCAAACGCTGTACTCCCCCTTTCATAGGTAGAAAGAGAAGTGTAAAGAGGGATGCAAAAAGAGGATGTAGCAGTCTGAGATCATATTCTGAGCAGTCCTTTCAGACTTGGAAAAGTTTTTACTCTAAAGCAAAGAAGAGGCATCTAGCAGTCTTGGGACAAGGCATAGCTGGAAGAGCATTTTACCTGGATTTACAAGCTCCTGGTTCAAATACTGATGCTTGTAGCTTGGGCTCTTCATATGTAACCTCCTCTCTGGATTTCAGTTTCCCTGTTTAAGCTAATAGAGTCTGGCCCCAAAGAAGAGTTGAGAAGTAAAGAATTCCAAATCCAATTTTTAAATGAATGTTTAAAATAAATTTTTAAAAAAGAAAAAAAAGAAATGAGGGGGATGGTTTTAGAAAAACCTAGGAAGAATTATATAAATGATGCAAAGTGAAGTAAGCAGAACCAGAGAACATAGTATATACAGTAACAGCAATATTGTAATGATCAACTATAAGCCTTATTCCCTCTAATTAACACATTGAAACTCTTGACAATTCCAAAGGACCTATGATGAAAATTAGTATCTACCCCCAGTGAATTGATGAACTGATGAACTCTAAGAGCAGATTCAAGTATTTTTTTTTTTTTTTACTTTAACTGGGAAATTTTAAATGAAATATAGCTATTTTAAAAAATGATGGTGCACATGCTATCTGAGGAGGTTGGTTCTGGTAAAGTTTTTTTTTTTTTTTTTTTTTTTTCCTTTTTTTTTTTAAACTTCACTGAGAATCATAGTGGATAGTAGAAAGAGAGCAGGTGGCTAAGGCAGGAAGCCCGGGGTTCCTACCTTGCCTTTGATATAAACTATATAACCCTAGGCAAAACACAGTGCTTTAGGCAAGTCTCTAAAACCGTTTAAGTTACAGCACAAATTAATCTAAATTAGCAGAGGGAGCTTCCTCACCAGAAGTATCCTATATATCTATGAAGTCACAGACTTAGTTCCCACTGGCTATAAAGATGGGATCAGCAGGGGCAGGATGAAGAATAGACTCAGAAATGAATGTAATGTGATAACAAAATGCAGCAACCAAAAAAGATGGCCCTGCTTCCTGACTCTCAAATCCCCTACCCCCACCCCACACTGACATTCTATAATTCCACTGTTTCTCTAGGTTGGTCAGGAGGGATAGAGAATATGGATTTGGCTGGGGAGAAGGTGCTGGCTCAGCAGGCTGGTGAGCTGCCTGGCGCCTCTCTCAGCCCCGCTGTCTCCCAGGCCTCCCCAGACCCTGGCCCTTTGCCCTCACACCTGTCTTTTCCAAGGGGCCCAAGAAGAAACACCAAGAAAGCTGGCCCTGCTTTGGAGCTGTGCACACCTGTTCCCAGACCCTCTGGGATGAAGGACAATGGGCAGAGTGACTTTGAACAAGTCTCCTGGACTTCTATTTCCCCATATGTTAAAAAAAAAAAAGAAAAAAGAGGGGGGTGGAATTTGATTTTATTTCCAGTCCCTTCTGGCACTCCATTCTGTGCTCCAGATTGATATTCTACGAGTGTGATTCAGGGTGAAGAGAGAAAGACACCCACAGAAGGAAAGGAAGGGAAAGCCGGTTTCCTCCAGGATGTAGGGTATCCACTTGAACCCTTCTACTCCCAAACATGTACACTGTACTGGGCTAAGATCAGGTGCCCCAGGGGCTAGGATTGGTTACCCTCACCCTAGACTCCTCCCCATGGTGTAGAATACTCAAGACACAACTACAAGCCCCTACACATCCCTAATAGCTTTGGCAGACGGCATTGTTGCCATGGCAATAGTTATAGCTGCTTTTCTTCTGGTTCTGTCCTCCCTAGGGAGCCTCTGCAGTGGAAATGCTAAGTGTGTCACTGGGTCAAAGAACCAAAGGATGTTCAAGCTGGGAAGGATGGATGTTAGAAACATATATAGCTTCTTCTGGCCGAAGGGATTTACAATAATTCAATTCAACAAAGATATATCACGTGCCTGCTGTGTTCAGAGCATTGTGCCAAAGGAGAAACAAAGGTCATCTGGGGGGAAGGGATGGGAATAGTGATGCCCAATCATTAGTATGAAGAATTCCCAGTGTGAAACTCCTCTCACCAACAAAGATCAGCATCTCCCTAATTTACAGTCTGAAGTGTTACCTTGGAGCCCCCTTAGAATAAGTTCACATTCACATAGCTGGTATATGTGCTAGACGGGATTTTGAGTGAATCCACTGACAATCTTCTATCCATTATACCACACTCTTCATAAAGTTTATTAGATAAAATCATTAAAAGTCCTACAATGTGCCAGAGGGGATTCTAGAGATCAGATAATCAGATAACCCCTCTTACTTTAGAGCAGAAACAAGGCCCAGAAATGGGAAATGACTTGGCCAAAGTCTCACAAATGAGTCAGAGAGCTGGGGCTAGAAATTAGGTCTCCAGATTCTTAAAACCAGGCCTGCCACCGAGGGAGCCGCCTGGCTGTCTGACAGACAGAAAGCCTGTCTATTTGCTGCAGACTGGGGCAACTTGGATATTTTTCAACAACCACTTCAGCATCAATCGGAAATCTCCTTTCAATGCTCTCACAAAAAACTACCATAAAACCCTCCAACCGACAAACTGATTAGTGTTTTCCTTTCCTGATCCTCTGGCCAGCAAGATCCCCAGGGAAAAGAGGAAACCATTTTTCCTTCCCCAGTCTCAGCCTGGTAGGTCTAGCAGCTTCCCAGCTGCCCTCTTCCCCAGGCATTGAAACCAACTGGCCACAGCTGTAATTTCTGGTTCCTCATTCCTTGGACTGCCTCCCTCCAATCCTCCTCCATACCTTCAAGGCCACCTTAAAGCTCCAAAACTGGAAGAGGTTTTAGAAACCCCCTAAATTTGCTAAAGAGAAAATAAAGCTGGAAACTAGAAAGAACTTGCCCTAATTTCCACAATAACTTCCTAGAAAATCCTAGATTCAGAGCTGGAAGGGATCTTGGGAGCTAACCCAATCCTTTGCATTTTACAGAGGAAACTGAAGCCCACAGAGAAAAGTGACTTTCAACAAACTGGGCCGGCAGTATGAGAGACAGAATGGGAACCCAGGTGCTCTGACTACAAATTCACCCCTCTCTCAAGGAGCTATACTATTCAGTATAGTCTACAAGTCTGTCTGTGTGTCCCCACCCACCCACCTCTTTTCCTATCTTTCATTTCTCTCCCTCAGACCCTTTCTCCTCTGTTAATTTGGAATAGGAGATAAGGAAGAAAGTGGGCTGTGATCAGAACAGGGTGCTCTAAGAAGTAGCCTTAGAGATTATCTTACTGAGAAGTTCTTCACTTAGGATTCACAAAAATCCAAGGTTTATGGATAAATTTTAAAGCATCTGTCAACGTGAATGAGGAAAACATTTTTTATATTCACTAACCTTTGAGGTTTCTTTGTAATTCTTTGTATTTTTTCATGTATTTAAGAACCTGTTTCCAAGAAGCAGTCCCTAAATTCTCTCTAGTTTGTGTTCTAAGGCCCCATCTTGTTCTGACATTCTCCATTCTGCCAAAAGGGGCCATGATACAAAAAGGTTGAGTTCTTAATCTAATCTAACTCTTTTTTTGTAGATAAAGAAACAAGAGGCTCAAAGAAGGGCAATGACTTGCACAATGTCACACAAGCAGTGAAGAAGCAAAGCCAAGATTCAGATTCATATCCTCTGTAATTTCAAACCCAGTATTCTACCTCTTTTTTTTTTCTACTTTTTCCCTTTCGGTGGGGGGGAAAAAAAAAAAAAAAGCCCCTTTCAGTGGGCCAGGCTGGACTAGGCCTGAGGAAGACTCTGCCCTCCAAAATCTCCTCTTATTTAGGGAAGAGTTAATAATTACTGAGGCCTTTAAAGCTTCAGCCTGTCCCCTCTCCCCTTCCCCCACCCCCCAGGGCCAGGAACTGAGCCCAAACCTTAAAAGCAGGAAACCAACAACAGCATTTTCTAAATGAGACCTTTTTTGTTCAAAGCAAAACCACATAGGTTTATTAACAAAGAAACTCCAAAGAAGGACAACAGGGGTCCAGCTAGTGGTGTGGTAAAACTGAGTACTCACAGCTCAAGAGAAGGGAGACCAAAAGTCCAGTTTCTTGGGGAATCTGTCCAGCAGAAACAAGGTAGTATCTGACTATGAATTAGCACTCTCCTTCCCATTACACACACACACACACACACATTCTCTCTCTTCAAGGGGAAATGCTGGGGGTACCAGAACAGGAACCCTAGCACATACTAGTTGTGCTCCCTAAGCCCTAATGAGGCATAGAGGGGATGGGAAATGAAGCGGGCAGGGAAAACAGGGAAAACTGGTCACATCCAGCCTCAGCATCAGCCCTTTCAAGGCCAGACCAGGAGCCATGCTGGTGCCCCGGGCTCCAAATACGCTCCCATGCTGGGAAGGCTGGCTGCCCCACTTCCCATCTTCTCAGGGGCAGCTGCCAAGCAGAGCATCGACCCGGTGGCTTATGCTGGGAAGGCCCTGAGAGGAAGTGGGACAAGCTGGGGGTGAGGGAGAAGACTGAGAGGGTCTCCCCTTCTGGGAGGACTTCACACCACATATTCACACCACATTTCACACCTCTGACTTCTTCCCTCTTCTCATTCAAACCTTTTATCAATCAATAGAAATAATGAGCTCCACAGGACTTCACATTGGTCCGGGATTGGACTGGCACCCAAATCACTATTGGCTTCCTGCTCCACCTCCCCAAAAAGAGGGGACCCTCTCACCCCCCACCAGCACTTTCTGCATTTGACAAAGCGTCTGCTTCCCACAAAGTTAGAGAGTCCAAGGAACCCAACATGCAAACATTTCTCCTGAGGTTCCTGGTCCGCCAACCTTAGGCTGGCTCTCCATCAAAATGTCCAACGATAAGGCTGGAGCCGGGTGACAGGGAGAGTGCTTCTCCTCACTGAAGGCATCCAGGGGGCCTTCCTGCCCCTCCCTGGAGGGGGCCCAGAGTGCAAAGCCTCAGGAGCACAAAGCCGGGGACATTTACACATTGGAACCTCTCTGAGCCGCCTCGCGAGCTTGCCGCAGCCCATATAGCCACTTAATGACCCGAGCATTTCGCTCAATGACAGAGACGCCATAAGGGGCACGCTCTCTGGCCCTGTCCTCTGCGGTGGCCTCGCTACGCTGGGACTGAGTGCCCTCCGAGCTGCTGGTGCTGACGCTGTGGAATTTCACCGAGACTATGTCCGAGCTGGCCCTGGCAAAGTGCTCCACGCCCAAGCCGCGCGCTTCCTCGGGGTCCAGGCCGCAGTAGTTAAAGAAGCGTTCGAGGTCAGCCGTGGCCCTGGAGAATCGGTCACTCAGGTCTGACTTGGAGCGGTGCAGGTGGGTGAGACGTCGAGAGCCCTCTTGGGGACTGGGGCCTGGTGAGGTGCCCAGGTTGGAGCAAGGGCTGGCAGGTGAACTGGGCATGGCCCGGATTTGGGGCTCCCCAGAGGGCCGGACATCCACCCTGCGCACTGCTGCTATGCTGGGGGGTCGGAGAGGAGTAGAAAGGGAAGCCTCAGTGGCAGGGCTCATTCGCTTCCCATCTCCCAGGGTCATCCGAGCCAGGCCAGGCGAGGGCCCTGCCTTCCACTTGCGCTCTGGAGGAGGGCCATCGGGCAGGGGTGCAGGGCTATCACACAAATTAATGAGATTGCTGAGGACATCCATGTTGAGAGAGGCCCGAGCCCCACAAGCCTCTGCCCGGCGGCTGCCTGCAGCCGGGGATCGGCGATTGGGGGTCAGCATCGCTCTACGAACTCCGGGGCTAAAGAGGGGTTGCTTCAAGAGCAGGGGCTTTATGGGCTCCTGGCGGGTGCTGGCCACGCGCGAGCTCTTCACATACTTGGCCTTGTCTGCCTCCAGCCTCTCCACGGCACTCGGTTTCCGGACGCTGCCTTCACCCTGGCGTCGGAAGTAACCAGGCCCCTTGGTAAGGATGCGGAAGGGCATGCTGGAGGTGCAGGGTGGCCCAGGAGCTACCTCCTTCAAACTCCCTGTTGTGGGCAAGGTCTCCACGGGCATGGCTGTCAGCTTTGGCCACTAATGCGCCCCAGGGAATCTGTGGAAGCTGAGGATGAATTCAAGCAGGAAGCAGGAAGCAATCACATACCCTGGGCTGATCCCTGGAGGGAGATGCAGCAGCAGCTGGGTGCCCAGGCTCCAGAGTCTGCAAGAAAAGAATGGGGCAGGTTGTGAGGCTGAGCTTCTGTCAGTGACTGAAACCAGCTCAGACAAAGGCGCCAAGGTGGAGCATCGGAGCCGGCTCCCAGCACTTCTGGTCCCCGGCTACCATCTCCATCCACTAACTCCCCCAGCCTGCCAGGGACTGAACCAATCCCGCCAGCTCCCTTCCCTATTTCAAGGCTCCAGGCCCCACCCCTAGCTGGATTCACCTCTCACCCGACAACCAATCAGTGCGCAGAAAGGAGTTTCAAATCCAGCCCCGAGACCTGCCCCCTCCACACACATTCTTCATTCTCCCAGTGGACCAAGCAAAGATGGGAAAAGGAGAAAGAAAAGAAAGGGAAGGGGGAGGTAGAAAGAGGAGGGGGAGGGAGGGAACAGGGAAAGATGGACAGATGGAGGAGGTGGAAGAGATGGGGGAGGGTAGGAGAAAGAAAAATGGAAGAAGATTGGAGAAGATGGAGGGAAAGAAAGGTGGGGAGAGATGAACAAAGTGGACAATGAAACTGAGGGGATAGGAAAGAAGTAGAGAGAGGAGGGAGATAGGAGGAGAAAGATGAGGGAAGAAAAAAGGAGAGGGGGATGGAAGAGTAGGGGGGAGGGTGACGAAGAGACAGAGAAGAGATGGAGAAAGAAGAAACCAGGGGAAAAAAGTGGATGAGAGAAGAGACAAAGGGAAGAAAGGGTAGTGATGGGATGTGAGGGAAGGCAGAGTAAGGGGAAAAGAATTACAAGGAACAGGCAAGATGATGGAGAAAGGGAGGAAAAAGAACAAAACTTCAAAGAATTCATTGTGAGAATGAAGTGGAAGAAGTCAGCAAATTCCCTTGCCTTCTTCCATTTCCCACATCCCCCTGCCAGGAGGCAACCAGGAAGTGTGGTGCTACAGAAAGGATCTCTCTCTCTCCGCCTCCTCCTCCCTCCATGGGAGACCAGGGACTAGCCTTGTCTATAACACTGACTCCCAGTTTGACTGTGGGTAAATCCCTCCACCTTTCTAGGCCTGTTTCCTCCTCAGGTTCAATGAGCTATGATCCCTAGGACTATACAATCTGGGGCTTTGGCCCTGTCGCTTCCACAACTTCACATACTATGCCAGAAATAGTCCTGGCACTTCTGGGTCTTGCCAAATGAAAGGGATGCAGTGTGTGGATATTGGGGATCCAAAGTTCCCTTCCTATTATATCACAGAATTCAAAGCCAGAGAAAATTTTGGACACCATTTAATCCAACCTCCTTATTTTAAAAATGAAGAAACTAAATTCCAGAAGGGTAAATTTGGCAGGTCCAAGGTACCAGAGCTAGAATCTGGATCTGATTTAATTCAAGAGAGAGATGGCACAGAATTATGGGTAGAGAACCTGCCTCAAAGCCTGGAAGACTTGCGTCCAGCTTTTGCCACATGCTGACTATCTGACCCTGGGCAAGTCACTCAATCTTTCAGTGTGCCAGATAACGCCATGTATTCTAAGTTGCAGAGAAGGTATAGGCCAGAATGGGTAAAAAAGTCCTCTCCGGTTTAAAAAAAAAAAAAAAAAATCCTCTCTAGGAGCTCCTTTTACATGGCCAGTCCTAATCCCCTCAAAGCAAGTTCCTAGAGTCCCTGATGTAAGTTCTCTGCTTCCAAAGTCAGAAAGATAAGGGAAAGCTCAGTGTCTGTCACCTTTTCCTCAGTCTGCCTTCTCACCACCACTTAGATTTAATTAAGGCAAGCACAGCCCCCGGCTGCATCTAGTCAACATGTTCACAATCCCACTCCAACACCAGTGGAAGAGGGTGGACAGGACCAGGCAAAGGATCCAGCTGCCCTCCCTCCCAAGAGCAGCAGTCAGGGGTGAAGAACCCAGGTCTCCCGAGTCCCCAGTGCAAAGCTTTTCCATTTCTCCCTTCCTATCCACACCCACCTCCAGAAAGAGTGCTCAGAAATGCCTGCCTAGGGTATACTTATATGTATGTATTGGGGAGGGGAAGGAAAGAGACCTTGGCCTCCACAGACAGTGGAAGCATCTTTCAGCTGTCTATTATAGTAATGTCTTACCTTTTCTACTCTCCAGCACCAGGCCCAAGCACATAGTAGGCATTTAATAAATGCTTATGAGATGAAACAAGGAAATAGGAGACCCTGAGGCTGAGAGAGAGGACCATCAGCTTCAGAACAAGGGAGAGAATGGGAAGAGAAAGTTGGAGGGGCCCAAAAACATTGGTTCTCTCCATCAATTTTCTCTCTAAAACATCAGAAGACTACTACTCTGGGTCTCAGTAAGAGACCCAGTAAGAGGGGTGAGAAATAGGAGGGGCCTGAACCTCAACACACTCTGCTTGGGCACTACCTGAGCCCTTAGTCAGACCCTAGTGTTTACCCTTTTAATGTTATTACTGTGTTTTCACTTAACCTGTGTCCATGATGCAAACCCCCACCCCCACCCCCACCCCCACCCCCACCCCAGTACAATGTAAAGTCCTCAGAGGGCAGGGACTAGCTTTTCCTTTTATTTGTTTGTTTGTTTGTTTGATTGTTTTTTTTTTTTTTTGGGGGGGGGGGTGTCTCTGTATCCCAGGGCCTAGGGAGGCTAGGTGACAGAATGGATAGCTCATAGCAGGTGTTTAATAAACACTGGTTGAACTGAATTAGACACAGGCTAGGCAGCTCAAAGTCCCCTTCCCCTCCTGATAGCTCCATCCTTCTGGCTAAGGACCTGCCACAAGTAATGCGCCTTCCTCTCCCTTTCCCTTCTTCCCTACCTCCTCCTGCCCTGGGAGCTCACTCAGGCACCTCCCAGAGCTGGCTGGTGGAGGAGAGGCCTACAAACCAGTCAGACTCGTTGCCGGCAAGAGCTCACTCCCTGGGAAGGAGGTCACAGATGCCAAGGGCCGCAACACTCCACCCCCTGCAGATGGGATGGCTGAATTCCCATAATTCTGCTGTCCTCACAAATCCTCATTTTCATCAGAGAGAATGATCTCAGGGATCCAAGCCCAGGGAATGTGGGAGGAAACTGTACTTTATCCCAAAAGAATGGGGACAGCAAAGAAGCAAGCAACCCCGGCTACAGGCTCCCTCAACAGGCGTCCATGTGGGGAAAGCCACTGGAAAAAACCTTACCTTGTCCTGGAACTCAAGAAGTCTCTTGGCTAATAGGTATGAAAATGGACCTCTGATCCTCCCTCAAGCTTCTAAAACATCAGTTCTTTCTGAATCTTCAAGCACTCTAAGCATGTGATTAGATAGCATATATAATTTGTCCCATTTTACAGACAAGGAAACTGAAGCTCTGAAAAGCAGGAGATATGAGTCCTCCCCTAAGAGGCAGGGAGGGTATGACAAGGGAAAGAACTCTAGAATGGAAGTCACAACCTGGATCAGAACTTTGTCTCTGCCCTACTGGATGAAGGGCTCTAAGCGAGCATCTGGGCTTCAGTTTCCTGACCTACCAAATGGGAGGACTTAGAGGATTTCTGAGGTCCCTTTCATGTCTCAATCTCATTCCAAGTGTCAAAGTTCATGGCAAGGGGATGTGTTCAGGATTTGTCTCCGTGCCCTGCCCCAAAGTCTAGCCAACAGCTAACTGTGACGGGTTTTCGAATGATGCGCCCAAATCTGCTGGCACAGCCCCAATAAGTGACTCAGGGCAGGCAGGATGAATGGTAGATCAGGCAAGGGAAATCTCAGAGCCCTTCTGTAGATACCTTGTATTCCTTACCCAGAGGAACTCTCAGCCAGCTCCTCTCCTAAAGGGCCCTGGAGCAGCCCAAGGGGCTCTGGGAGCCAGGACCAAGAGAGTCCTGGGGCACCTGCTATACGGCTCCTCACACTGGGGAGACGGAGCCTCCTGCTGGGACTGTTTCACTCTTTTGTCCCCATGGCTGGGGCTGGGACCAGCAAAACTAACAAAAGCCTCCTGGTGCAGGTCCTGACCAGCTCCTGCTACCCAGATCCCAGTCTTCTCTCCTCTGTGTACAGACACACACACATAAATATAAATGGTCTCAGTTTTTCCTCCTTATCCTCTGCCTCGGTGCAGAATGAAATTATGCTGGGAGGGTAAGGAAAAGGAAGAAAAAAGGGTCTTTAGCAGCACCAGTCCTGGGGGGCTGGGGGTCTCTCCAGTCTCCTAAGAAAAAGTACCAGCATAAATAGTCCTCTTCACCCCCAAGCCCATCCTTCCAGGGCTCTCCTGTGCCTTGAGGTTCCGGGCCCCTCTCCTCCCCCAGGAGACCCTGGTACTCCGGGTCTAAGTCAGCCACATACCTGTCTGGGCTCTTGCCAGCCCCCTCTGCTCTGCCCTGCTCTGAGCTGGCTCCCCTAGAGCTCAGGTAACCCGCCTTTGTGCAACTTCCTGCTGCCGTCCGCAAGGGAGCTGAGCTGCCCTAGGCCAAGTGTTACGTGAGAAGGGACCAGGGAATGGGAGGGAGCCCCTGCTCCAGACACACAGCCCTGCCACAGAACCCAGAAGACTGAGGGAGGAGCTGAGGCCCCAGGTAGCTAGCTGCAAGAGCCTGCAATCAGACGTGGCCCAATACAGGGCGGAGACATGAGCACTTAGATCCCAGCCCCACCTCCAGGAGGCATGCTCCTGAAGCTCCAACCCAAGGGATCCTGAGTCTGGAACTTATGGCCACTCGGAGCACAGAAAGCCAGAGCTGGAAGGAACCACAGGAAAATACTTATCTGTAGCATTTTACAAAGTATTTTCCTCCCAACAGTCTTGTGGGGTTAGTTATGATTTTCTCCATTTTGGTGGAAGTGTAAACTGAGGCCCAGACTTGTCTGAGGTCTTGTAGAGAGACAGTAGAAGAGCCAGAACTAGAATCTGTCTCCTGGCTGCCCTTTCTGCCCTAAGATCCTGTTCTGTGGTTCCCTCCAACTCTGGCTTTCTGTGCTCCAAGGGTGGGGTTGGAGGACTGAGTGACCATCTGCCAGAATTTCCCCTTTCAAGCAAAAGGTAGAACTAGAGGGTTTCTCGTCCCTTCCAGCTCTGGAATTCTCAGATCCTGTCTCCCTGCCCCAAACCACAGCCTGCTGGTACAGCCAGGAGTCCCCATCCTCTTTCAAGAGGGCAAAAGTTGTTGCACTCTTTTATCTTTGTGGCCAGTGGTTTAGCACAGTACCTAACACACAGCAGGCAGTTAATAAATGCTTGTCAACTGGTTGGTTGATGGAGACTCCCTCTCTGACATGGCTGTGCTTTGCAAGACTAAGCTGGTCCTCCTGCTCTGCTTCAGCCTGGCCAGAGGGGAGAGAAGGGAACCCGGGGATGAGGGAGACAGGGAAGGGTCTGCAGGTTGATCAGCCAGCAAATAGCTCCTACTATTCAGATACCTTAACATATATTTTTGCTATTGTTTTCCTCCCTCCTCCACATCCTTTACCGTATTAACCTAAGGTGAATAAAAGTGAAGGTGAGATAAGGCTATTTTACAAAATGTGAAGGACAAAGGGAATTGTCCAGGGTTACACAGTGAGTCAATGGCAGAGCTATGACTCAAATCCAGGCCCGATTTACAAAATTAGTGTTCTTTCAAACAATTCCCAACAGAGCAGAGCCAGACCTATGACTCTTTGACAATGGCAATGAAACACAGAGACTTCAGGGACCCATCTCCCTCCCTCCTCTATTCTCTCCTGCCAAGCATAAATCTGTTCCTGGGAGAATCATGGAACCCGATGGCCCAGAAAGGAACCCAATGCCATATCCTTATCCCTATGGGCCAGCTTCCCCGGAAAAGAGGGGAGAGGAAGGTGACTCAGCAGGGACATGTCTCCCCCCCCAAACTATGAGTCAACTTTGAAACTGATCACCAAGCTGCCCACCCACCCCTGAGGCACAGATGGGGTCACCCTGGAACCTGAGCTGCCAGGTTTTTCCAGAGGAAATCGATCCCTATCTTCCCTCCTCTCCAGCCCTCTCGGAGCAGGATCACCCATCACCATCAGTTCACATGCTGGCAGAAGGGAGGGCATTGTAATGAACAAAAAACGGCTCTGGCATGGGTCTCAAACACAAATGCCTTAATCTTGGGCAAACCACTTCATCCCTATGAGACCATCCTCTGTAAAATGAGGATAATGATACTTGTGTTCCTTCCTTCTCAGGATTCTTGTCAAAGTCTGAGAGCCTGAAAGTACCCAAAGAAATGGGTCCCAGGCAGGGCCAGGCCTCTGGCACGGACACCAAGGAACAACCAGGAGGTGGCCAAGCCTGGGTCTTTCTCTGGGATACCAGCTTCCCAGCATGAGTCTCAAATTTAGAGACTGGCCACGGATCAGAATCTGTAGTCAGGAGTTATAGAGGAGAGAGGAACCCTGGAAATCATCTAGAGCATCCAACCCTTTCATTTTTCAGGTAATGAAGCTGAGATTACCAAGGTCGAGCCTTGCCCAAGACTACAGGGATAGATATAAGCAAGCAGGATTCAAAGCCGGGTCCTCTGATTTCATATAGAATCTTCTCTTGACTTTACCCTGCTTTATAAAAGAAGCTTTAATTTACAGTCTGTACCATCCCCAGGAGAATGAATTCCATATGTTTTTGTCCTTGAGATAAAGTGGAATCCTTTTAGTTCAAAGATTTTAAGTGGAAAGAGTCTTGTGTTAAGAATAAGAAATCTGAAAATCCAACACCCTTTCCTATTAAAAATACTAGACAGTATAGGAATAAATGGGCTTTTCCTTAAAATGATTAGAAGCATCTACTTAAAACTATCAGCAAGCATCATATGTAATGGAGACAAACTAGAACCATTCCCAATAAGATCAGGAGTGAAACAAGGCTGCCCACTGTCACCATCATTATTTAATATTGTATTAGAAATGTTAGCTCTGGCAATAAGAGAAGAAAAAGAGATAAAAGGAATCAGAGTAGGAAACCAAATTATCACTCTTTGCAGATGACATGATAGTATACTTAGAGAACCCTAGAAACACGACTAAAAAATTACTAGAAACAATTGAGACAATACTACCCAAACTAATTTACTTATTTAATGCCATACCAATCAAACTCCCAAGAAATTATTTTACAGATCTAGAATAGTAGCAAAGTTCATCTAGAAGAACAAAAGATCAAGAATTTCAAGGGAATTAATGAAAAAAAAAAAAAAGGCTGATGAGGGTGGCCTTGCTGTACCAGATCTAAAACTATATTATAAAGCAGCGGTCATCAAAACCGTTTGGTACTGGCTGAGAAATAGAGCAGTCGATCAGTGGCATAGGATAGGATCACAGGACAAACTAGGCAATAACTATAGCAATCTAGTGTTTGATAAACCCAAAGACCCCAACTTCTGGGAAAATTGGAAACTAGTATGGAAGAAATTAGGGCTTGACCCACATCTAACACCACATAACACAAGATAAGATCTAAATGGGTTCATGATTTAGATATAAAGAGTGATATTATAAACAAATTAGAGGAACATAGGATAGTTTACCTCTCAGACCTGTGGAGATGGAATAAATTTATGTCCAAAGAAGAACTGGAACTCTTAACTGAAGACCAGATAGATAATTTTGACTATATTAAGTTAAAAAGTTTCTGTACAAACAAAACTAATGCAGACAAGATTAGGAAGGAAGCAATAATCTAAATCTAAAGAAATCATCTTTACATTTAATGGTTCTGATAAAGGCCTCATTTCTGAAATGTATAGAGAATTGTCTCATATTTATAAGAATTCAAGCCATTCTCCAATTGATAAATGGTCAAAGGATATGAACAGACAATTTTCAGATGATGAAATTAAAACCATTTCTAGTCATATGAAACGGTGCTCCAAATCACTATTGATCAGAGAAATGCAAATTGAGACAGCTCTGAGGTACCACTACAGACCACTACAGGCTAAGATGACAGGAAAAAACAATGATGAATGTTGGAGGGGATGTGGGAAAATTGGAACACTAATACATTGTTGGTGGAACTGTGAACGGATCCAACCATTCTGAAGAGCAATTTGGAACTATGTTCAAAGGGCTATCAAACTGTGCATACCCTTTGACCCAGCAGTGTTTCTATTGGGCTTATATTCCAAAGAGATCTTGAAGGAAAGGGACTCACATGTGCAAGAATGTTTGTGGCAGCCCTTTTTGTAGTGGCTAGAAACTGGAAACTGAGTGGATGCCTATCAATTGGAGAATGGCTGAATAAATTATGGTATATGAATGTTATGGAATATTATTGCTCTGTAAGAAACGACCAGCAGGATGACTTCAGAGAGGCCTGGAGAGACTTGCATGAACTGATGCTGAGTGAAGTGAGCAGAACCAGGAGATCATTACAGAGGGCAACAAGACTATGTGATGATCAATTCTGATGGTCATGGCTCACTGCAACAATGAATGTTTCAAACCAGTTCCATTTGGTCAGTGAAGAAAGCCATATATGCCCAGAGAAAGGGATATGTATGAAATGTGGACAACATAACATTTTCATGCTCTCTATTGATGTTTGCTTGTATTGGGTTTCCTTTCTCGGATTTTTTTCTTGTAGACATGATTTTTCTTACACAGCAAGATGTGTGGAAATATGTATACATATATCCGATTTGTCATTAACATAATTAACATGTAGTAGACTTCCTGCCAACTAGGAGAGGGGTGGGGACTAGGGGGGAAAAATTTGTAACAGAAAGCTTTGTAAGGGTCATTGTTTTTTCTTGTTGTTGTTGTTGGGGCAATTGGGGTTAAGTGATTTGCCCAGGGTCACACAGCTAGGAAGTGTTAAGTGTCTGAGATCAAATTTGAACTCAGGTCCTCCTGACTTCAGGGCTGGTGCTCTAACCACTGAGCTACCTAGCTGCCCCTACGTAAGGGTCATTGTTGAAGAACTACCCATGAATATGTTTTTGCAATTAAAAAGCTTCAATAAAATGCATTTAAAAAAAAAAGAATAAGAAATCTGGATTCTAGTCCCAGGTGTAACTCTAACTAGCTGCATAATCTTAGACAAGTCATTTATCCAGCAACCTAATATAGTAGGGAGAAAAAGTTTGAAGCCTGGAATGGCACAGGTTCAAATTCTGCCTCTGACATTTAAAACTGTGTGGCCACACACAAATCATTAGCTCTCTGTGCCTCAAGTTTCTTCAGCTGTGAAATGGGATAGTAACATTTGTGGTACAATGGATTATACTAAATGACCTCTGAGGTCCTTCTAGGTCTAAATCTAAGATCATAGGGCTGCTCTCAGGTCCTCAGTAAAGTGCTCTGCAAATCCTGATGCACTATATTAGTATCAGCAGATATTATTCTCCCTTCCCAATAAAATGAAGGAAAGTGCACTCAACAGTGTCCAAGGTCCCTTCCATCTCCACATGCTTCCTTCTAAGGTCACTACTTTTTGAAGTATTTCCTGAAGTACAACTACCTGCTTAGTTTTGTGCTGTTGAAATATAAAGATATCTATCTTTAAGATGGGTTCCTGGTTTTCAGGAGCTCAAGTCAGAGGAACAAGAGCCATACACATCAAATATTGGACAGCAGGACACAGGAGGTAATGTCCTATTGTCCCCAGAGTGTCTTTGGACTTTGCTTTCAGTGAGCAAACATTTACTGAGAACCTGCTCTGGGCAAGGGATGAAAGCATGGGTGAAAAAAGCAGGATCTAACAGAAGAGAAAAATTACATTCAAGAAGAGATCATGAACAAGGCCAGGTTATCTAGATTTAATATCATATGAACCAGAAAAGTCATCCCTCTTATTCAATAAACTCCAGGGGCTCCCTATCATCTTCAGGACCCACTGGATTTGTAAAGCCTTTTTAACCTGGTTCCTTCCCACTTTTCCAGTTTTCTTCCTCCTGATTCCCTTCCAGGAACAATCCAGTGACTGTCTCCTTGCCGTTCCTAGTACAAGACACACTATCTCCTGACTACAAGAACATTCTCTTACTGAACCTGGAATTGTTCCCCCCAATCAGCTTCCTCAGTTTCCTTCATTCAACAAGAAGTCATTCCCAGTCCTCCTTAATCTTCATGCTTTCTTCTGAGACCATCCTCACTGATCCTGTCTATAGCTTGTTTGTACACTGATATTTGTATGCTGTCACCTCCGTTAAGACTGTAAACTTCTCAAGAACAGGGACTTTTGGCCTTTCTTTGAATTCCTGGAGCTTAGCACAGTATCTAACATAAACTAAGTATTTAATAAATGAAAACTGATGGAATGCCTGGCTTCAGAAGCTCAGGGAAGAGCTCAACCCCTGAGCAGGATTTAAGCTAGACCCTGAAGAACTGGAAGAATTAGATAGAAGGAAAGGCAGGAAGACAGATAGTTATGGGGTCATAGAATCCAAGAAACCTTCTAATCCAGTCCTCTCCTTTCAGATATGGAAACAGAGGTCCAGAGAAGTAAAGGTCTGTGTTCTATATGAACAAGGTCACACAGTAATGGACAAGGGAATGTGTCTCCTGTGTTCTGAGGACAAGAAGCCCCACCTGGCTGGGGGAAAGGTGCATGCTGCGCAACAGTGGAAGAAGAAAGACTGTTAGGGTAGCTTGGGGCCCAAACTTAGAGGTTCTCAAATGTCACACTGAAGACTGGGAATCAACTGAAGGGGTATTATATCTTTCAAGATTCAACATGTATTTCTTAATCCTGCTTTCCTGGGATGGAGAAAGCCCTAGACTGGGCATCAGGAAGCCTACATCTTCATCATCTCTCCATCACTGACTCACTTGGGTAATCCTGGGCAAATCATCTCCCTTCTGCAGGCCTTAGTGTCCTTCCCCATCAAAAATAATGAGCTTAGCTGGGCATAGGAAATGAGGGCCACAGACCACCTGCCCATCCTCTTGCCCAACTATTAAAAGAATCCTCATATGGCAGAAGAGGATCCTAAGGCAGTCCCCAAACCAGAACTCCAACCCAGATCACCTGATTTCTAGTCTAATGCCAGTTCTATTGCTATTATTTCCCCTTGGGGTGGGACTGAGGGAGGGATGAGTTATAATTCTCTAGTAGAAGAGTTTCCTTCTAGGCAAATGGATGACACATTGATGATACACTTGAAATCAAAACAATCCAGGGGATTCTACAAGTAGCTCCACCCTGCAAGGTTCCTTCTCTGCTTTCTGTCCTCTTCCTGAGCTGGGGAAACTAGCTTATGTTCCTGGCCTGAGTGAAGCCCCCAATCCTGCCCTGTCTTTCCTCCTCTCCTGAGCCCTGCCCCTTACAGCTCCATGCATTGAGAGCAGCAGTGTAGTGGTAAGGAAGAATCCCTAGCTTGGGTGTCAAAGATCTGGGTTTGAGTGAATCCTAATTTTGTTACTGACTTAATGTGTGACTTTCCCTTTCTGAGTCTCAAGTCTATGAGGTGGTTGTCCTACATGAGATTGGGTCTCGATGCCTTCAGCTCTAATGGGCTACAGTTATAGACAGAGAAATAGAATGGAAAGTACCCAAGAGCTGATTAAGGAAGGTTAGAATCCTGGCTCTAATACCTGTCTGTCACCTAACATCTGAGTTTCCTCACTTATTTAAAAAGAAAAAAGAGTATCTTTAGACATGGGGCTGAAAAGGCCCTTTGAGACCATCTAGTCCAACCCCTTTATTAGGACTCTAAGGGCCCAGAAAAGGAAACTGATAGGACCAAGCTAACATCTGTATTAGCTACTGAGTCGGAATACGAAACTAGACCTTCAGTCTCTGACACTGATTCTAGTGTTCTTTCTACAACTTTTTTTTAATTTATTGCACTAAATACAAAATAAGAAAAAAACTAGAAAAAAGACAAAAAAAATGAAAAACAAAACAAAATGTTGTCATGTGCTCAGAAGAACATCAGGGAGGATTCAAAATCTCTAACAATGCATTTCCATTTCAAGAAAACATTTATAATAATAGAAAAAAATATATTCACAAACATCTATCTTTTCTTTGTTCTTTTATTCCCTGCTCTTTCTACAACTTTTAAAACATTACATCTAAATTTTCAGCATCATGGTATCACCCAGGGCTTACAGGAAGCCTGGACAAGTCACTTAAATTCTGTCTGCCTTCAGCAGCTACCCAGGACTAGTTTAGCAATAAATAAAAAGGCATATTTATTCACTGAATACTATGTGCCCAAGCACTTTACTAAATTCTGGGTATGCAAAGACAAGGCATAGTCTCTGACTTTTCTGCTTACTAATTCATACATAATCTTCTTCCTAATAACTAGTGGAGCACAAAGCCTGGAATCAAGTCAAATCCAAACTCAGATACTTACCAGCTGTGTGATGGGAAAGGCATAAAGTACTTAATCTGCTTCCCTCAGTTTCTTCAACCATAAAATGAAGGATATTAATAGTACCTAATTCACAAGGTTGTTGTGAGGATCAAATGAGGTAACATATGTAAAACACTTTACCTTAAAGAGTTATGTAAATGCTAAATATTATTACTATCAAAATGGGAATTATTGTCATCATTCTATGACTACTAGGCACAAGAGGCTCCTTTTGCAGCATTACTAATGAATCTGCCATGAAGGAGGGCACATAGTACTTTTGCCCTCCAACCCTCATTGTACCCAAAGGCACCCTCATCAGCAAACCAGATGACTAGAACAAGCTATACCCCTCCCTGAGGTATGGCACTTGAGCTTTATCCACAATGAGAGGAAGCAAGGCCCAGAGACCTTTCTCAATTAGCCATCTGGGCACAGCTCTTTGCCTCCTGTTCTAAAACTCTCCCTGAGACCAGTTTTGGCTTAACTGTTTTGTGGAAAATATACTTAGAAGGAAGTAGAATAAAAAAGGAGGAGATGCATACTGTGTTGGTTGGGAATGGTCTGCTGTCAAAACAATGTGTAATAAATATATCAGTTGTTGCATAGGGTTTTTTGTTGTTTTTTTTTTTAAGTCCCTGAGTTTTTTCAAGTCCTGGGTGGGGCATCTGGGGCTTTTTATAATCAAGACAGTCTTCCTCCTACCTAACTCTTCCTACCAGTTGCTGTTTCCTTTTTCAGTAAGAGTAATCCAGCCCTCACTAGGAAAGCATCAAGGCCAGACAGTGTTCCCCTTCCCCTTGCCTTCTCCCTTTTCTAGGACTCTATTGAGTCCTGCTGCCCATGGAGGCTGGGAAAAAAAGGAGCTGGCAAGGTCATATCAATTTCAAGCCAGCTGTTGCCTCACTAAAACAGCCCCAAACCCAAGCAGCCCCTCAGGCACCAGTCCTGAACTGGCTGGCCCCAGTAGTATTTCTGGAGTCTCACCTGATCCCCCTGTGCATGTTCCAGCCTGAGAAGGCAGGACCAAAGCCTGACATGGTCCATCACAGCTGACTTGTTCTGTGTGTCCTTAAAAGGCAGAGCTAAGATCCAAGAGGAGATCTGGAATAATCTAAGTTACAAAGAGACAAAGTTTGGTTCAATATAAGGCAAAACTTTTTGAGAAATAGAATTACCCCTCAATGGAGTGGAACCCATGAGGAAGTACGCTTCCTATCCCTGCCAGAGGTAAGACAGGGCAGCTACTTGCTAAGAACAGTTTAAAGGATTTAGTGTGGTGCATTGAAATAGGAAGTGAGCAGAACCAAGAAATCACTGTCCTCAGTACAAGCAATATTGTATGATGATCAACTATGAATGACTTAACCACCCTGAGCAATACAATAGCCCAAGACAATTCTGAAGGATTTAGGATGAAAAAATATCATCCACCTCCAGAGAAAGAACTGCCAGGAGTCTGAATGCAGATTGAAGGATACTTTTTTTTTTTTATTTATTTTTCATGCTTTTTTTTTTCCCCTTTTGAGAGGTTTGGGTTCTTTTTTGTGACTTGGCTAATGTGGGGATGTGTTTTGCAGGACTACACATGTATAATCTACATCAAAGTGCTTGCCTTCTCAAGGAGGGAGGAAGGGAAGGAGGAAATCTGGAGCTCAAAAATTATAAAAAATGAATGTTAAAAATTGTTTTTACATGTAACTGGGAAAAAATAAAATAAAAACATTATTTATATATATACAAATTTATTCAGTTATCTTGCTGTACAAGAAAAAACCTGAGAAGGAAAACAAAATGCAAGCAAACATCAGTAGAAAACGTGAAAGTGCTATGTTGTGGTCCACACTCAGTTCCCACAGGCCTCTCTCTGGGTGTATATGGCTTTCTTCATCACTGAACAACTGGAACTATTTTGAAACATTTCAATGTTGAAGAGAGCCATGCCCATCAGAATTGATCATCATATAGTATTTTTGTTGCCATGTATAATGATCTCCGGGTTCTGCTCACTTCACTTAGAATCAGTTCATGTAAGTCTCTCCAGGCTTCTCTGAAATCGTCCTGCTGGTCGTTTCTTACAGAGCAATGTTATTCCATAACATTCATATACCATAATTTATTCAGCCATTCTCCAATTGATGGGCATCCTTTCAATTTCCAGTTTCTAGCCACTACAGAAAGGGCTACCACCAAAAAAAAAAAAAAAAAAAAAAAAAAAGGAAAGAAGCTGGATTTGGAATTAAGGACCCAGGGTCCTTTCACTTTCACAACTTGTTCTACAGTGGGCAAGTCAATTCCTTCTCAATTTATTCTAAAGCATATTGGATATTTCCACTGCCATCAGCACACTCTACTCTGTATGGTACTCATCCCAGTACTACCTGACGGAAGGAATCCATTAGCTTCCTGGGGAGGGGGGGGGGGGCCGGGATTGCATTCTCTTCATCCTTCTATCCATAGGGTCCAGCACTCTGCCTTGTGCACAATAGGCACTTAAAAAAGAATTACCAAATAGAATTATAAAGAATCTTAGTATAATCGTACATTCGGATATTGGAGAGAACTTGGAGCTCATCTAGTCCAACTCTTACTCAGATCAAGAATCCCTTCCACTACATCCTGGCTGTTTAAATGTTTCGGTGACTATTTCTTAACTGTCAATTCCAATGGTCTTTCCTCAGTTATTCTTTATTTCTTGGTAGCATTTAATACTGGCATTTACACCCTCAGCTTCACTCTTGGCCTGGAGTCAAGAAAAGACATGAGTTCCAATCAGCCCTTAGACACTTATTTAGCTGTGTCACCCTGGACAAATCACTTACCCTCTATGCCTTAATTTATTTCATCTGTAAAATGAACTGGAGAAGGAGATGGCAAAGCACTTCATTATCTCTGCCCAAAAAACCCTAAATGGGGCCTCAAAAATTCAAAAACATCAACTACATCTTCCTCCTGGGTGCTCTTTTCTTCCTTGGCTACTGTGACAGGTATCTCTTGGTTCTCTTACTGCTATAACTGCTTTTTCTCAGTCTCTTTTGTTACAACATCCTCTTAGTTTTGCTTGCCTTATGTTTATGTCCATTAGGATCTAGCCTAGCTCTCTTTTTTAATCTACTCTCTTCTCTCTTGATCTCATTAACTACCTTCACTCTATTATCTCTACGAATTTTAGACCCAATCTATATATATCCAGCCCTCACTTCAGCCTTGTGTTACCAACTTCCTGCTGGACATCTCCACTTGATATCCTAGACATCTAAAATACAGCCTGTCCAAAACACATCTTCTACCTTACCTAGAAAAATAAAATCATTTGCTTGGTTTTTAAAGCCCTGCATAACCTGGTCCCTTTTCACCATTCCAATCTTCTTACACCTTCCTCCCCACCTCCATATATCTGTGATCTAGTGACACTGGCCTCCTTGCTGTTCCTAACACAAGACACTATATCCCCCAACTACAATCATTTTTATTAGTCTCCCATACCTGGCATCATCTCCTTCTTCATTTCTCCTTCCTGACTTTCTTTTATAAGATAAAATCCCACCTTCGGCAAGAAGCCTTCTCCAGGTCTCCTTAGTCTTAGTGCCCTCCCTCTAGGACTGTTCCCAATTTATCCATCCATAAATTGTGTGTACAGTTATTGACATGTCTCCCCCACTGAATTGTGAGCTCCCTAAGAGTAAAGACCATTCATATCCCCATAGTTTAAACTAATCCCTGGCACATAATAGGTGCTTAATAAATGTTGTTTTGACTGGACTCGATAGCTGATGGTACTACTATCCATCCTTCCAATCACTCACCTTACATAACTGAAATCATTCTTGACTCCTCTACCTTCTCCCAACTCATACATCCAATTAGTTGCAAGTCCTGCTGAAATCCCATCTCACACATGTTCTCTACTCACATAGCTTCTACCCTAGTTCTACCCTCACTAACTCTACCCTGAAAGGCTAGAATTGCCCCCTCCTAATTAATCTAACTCCACTCTTCCTTCTGCAATTCTTATCTCACAAAACTGCCAGATTGATATTCTTAAGAAAAGCTCTGTCCATAAGCTCCCTCCTCAAAACAGTCTTTAATCATCTCTGCCTCCAGGATAAAGTTTTAAATCCTTAGGCAGGTATGGTAAAGCCATTCACAAAACCTTCTCCATCTTCACACCAGTCTGTCACATCCTCTCTCGGCCAGCTGTTCCCCCACAGGTGACATTCCATCTCCCATTCAGCGCTTTGCACACAAACTAATGAACACCCTCCTCACCTCTGCCTGGCAGAGCCCCTACTTTGCTTCAAAGCACAGCCTCAGATGCTGCTTCACACACAAGGCGTTTCCTGATCCCCGAAGCTAGTAGCACTCTCTCTCTTCTGAATACTTTGCATTTACAGATCTGGTTATATGTAGTATCCTCCCAGCAGAATGCAAGTTCCGTGAATGCAGAGATGGATTCATTTTTATCGCTTTATCCCTAGTGTCCTAATACATAGCCATAAAAGTACCTCGCTTATAATTACAGATAATAATGATGACGATACCTAACATTTATACAGTGCTTACTAATACGCCTGGCACTGTGCTAAACTACTTACAATTACCATCTCATTTGATCCTCCCAACAATCCTGGGAGCTAGGTACTATTATCGTCCCCATTTTGCAAAGGAGAAAACTGAGGCAAACAGCTTTTAACTTGCCCAAGGTCACATGGCTAGGAAGTGTGAGGTTCTCCGGAGGGCAGGGTCAGCAATCTATCCAACGTACCACCTAACGACGCCCACCTAACAGCCATTTCATAACTGCGTTGTTTTAAGGCTGCCCAATGTATCTCCCTGCTAGGCAGCTGCAAATGTTAGGGATCCCTTCTTCATAAAGAACCAAAACTGGTTTGCCCTGAACTCAACCCTCTTCTTCGCTGGTCCTACCTCACCAGAAAGCCAAGAGGAAGAAAGAAAGCTCGGGCCTGCTGCACCCTCCTTTCTTGCAACACGTAGATTACTACCTCCAAGAACCTCTTACAAATCGGGGAGAGGGAAGGGGCTGACTTGGAGGCCATCCCCCCATAGTTCCTCGTTTATGAGGGAGCGCGGACACGCCCCCATGTCAATGAGACGGAGGGGAAGGGGGTAAGCGACTATTCTGGGCTAGGTCCCTACAGATACCCTATCATACCCGGGGCCCTCTGATTTGGGGAGGCGAGGGGTGCTTCAGGATCAGCTAGCCCGACCCCACCCCACTCCCCATTTTTAGGGATAAAGAGAGATGAGGGGAACCTGCCCATTGTCACCGACCAAACAAGAGGCAATACAGCTGGGAAGCCAAACAGGCCCTATCCCGCGATGCCAACCCCAGCACCCTCGAGTTCATTTTGACCAAGCCCCAACACTCACGTGCCCACCAGCCGAGGGGTCCCCAGCGACGACCTCAGGAGGCGCTGGGCGATACCACCACTCCCAAAACACGCACACCGGAACTACCCCGCCCCTCCTCCCCACGCAGCCCGGAGATCCCAACGGAGAAGGCCGCTCCCAATGCCAGCAAACCGCAGGCGAGGGGAGGATGAATCATCTCTTCCCTCCTTCTGAAGGCCGGGGGCCTATTTAGTGTCATCCCCGCCCCCATGAATAAAGGCAACTTTTTCCATTTTCTTCGACCTCTGGATCTCTAAGTACTCTTAGACCGGAAGACAGGAGAAAGAATTCATTAGAAATCTAATTTCCCCCTACAGTGAGTAAAATGGTTCACCCCGGATACCTCGATTGGTTCTTGGGTTCCCTTCGAACTCCGCGCGGCCTGAGTTGCTAGGCGACTGCAGGAGAGTCTATGCTTTATGAATGAAGATCGGTTCCTTCGCTCTTGGCCCGGCCCGGCCCGGCCCACGTCCGAAAGTGCCTGCTCGGATCTGTCCTCTGTCTCCTTGGGCTCAGAACCCTCCATACTCGTAGTCCCTTTCTTTCTCCCTTCTTCACAGACCATTCGAAGAAGCCTCATTAAGCAACTTCAGCAACTACCCATTATTAGCATCCCTACCATCCTGTATATTGTTCAGCCATGGCCGATTCTTGGAGACCCCATTTGGGGTTTTCTTGGCAGAGATACTGGAGAGATCTGCCATTTCCTTCTCCAGCTCATTTTACAGATGAGGGAACTGAGGAAAACAGACTTAAGTGACTTACTGAGAGTCACACGACAGCGTCTGAGGCCCAGTTTGAAGTCAAGAAGATGAGTCTTCCTGACGTCAGCCTAGCCTCACTGCCACCATCATATACAGCTAACACATATATAAAGTTGTGCGCTGCTAGTGCACTTTACAATTGGTATTTTATTTGGTCTAACCTTGGGAGGTAGGGGTTATTATGCCCATTTTACAGCTGAGGAAACTGAGGCAGACAAATGTTAGGTGACTTACCCAGGGAAAAACAGTTTGTATCTGAAGTGGAATTTGAATTCAGGACTTCCTGATTCCAGGCCCAAACACTCTATCCACCAAATCACCCAGCTACCATCACTACCACTACAGGCACTGTACTAAATGCCAAGGATACCAAAAGAGGCAAAAGACAGTGCCTGTCCTCAAGGAGTTTACAATCTAATGAGAGAAATAGCATGCAAAGATAAATATACAAGGCAAGGTATATACAGGATAAATAGGGAATTATTAACAGAAAGAAAACATTCCAGTGGAAGGTGAGGTTTTAATTGGGACTTAAAGAAACCAAGGGAGTTAAGTAGTTGGAATGGAGGAAGGAGAATGGTCCAGGCATGAGTGATAGCCTGAGCAAATGCTCAAAGCTGAGAGAGAATATCTTGTTGATGAAACATTGAGGAGGTATGTCACTGATCAAAAAACGTATAATAGTAAGGTGAAAAAAAGACTGGAAAAATAGAAGTGGAACTAAGTTATGTAAGGCTTTGAATGCCCAACAAAGCATTTTGTATTTGCATCCTACGCATCCAAAAATATTTATAGCAGCCCTTTTTATGGTGTCAAAGAATTAAAAACTAAAGGGTAATTGGGTAATAAAATATGGCATATGAATATGATGGAATACTATTGTGCTGTAAGTAATTATGAAGGGGACTGTTTCAGAGATACCTGAGAAAAAATATGGAGACAACTAGGTAGCAGAGTGGATAGTGTACTGGATCTAGAATGAAGGAGACCTGAGTTAAGCTATGTGATCATGGGCAAGTCATTTAACCTCTCTGTCTGTTTCTTCAACTATAAAATAAAGATATTAGTAGCACATACCTCTCCGTATTTTAGTAAGGATAAAATGAGATATTTGTATTTAGCACATAGTACCTGGCACATAATAAATAGCACTATATATATAAATGTTAGTTACTACTATATTATATGAATTGATGAAAAAATGAAGTTAATACAACTAGAAGAATACAAAACAATAAAGAAAGATTTTGAAAGATACTCTGATCAATTCAATAAATAAACATGATTGCAGAGGACCAGTGATAAAGCTTGCTTTATCTATCTCCTGAAAGAAAGGGATGGAATCAACATGTAGAATGAGACACACAGTTTTGGAAATGGCCAATATTGGATTTTGCTTCACTGCGAATATCTTTTGGTGGATGGGCTGAGTTTTTTTTCTTCCTTTCCACTGAAGGAGGGGAAATTAAGAAGGAGAAGATCAGAGGGAGAAAAAATAAATGCCTTCTTGATTGATGTTTGCTTACATTGTGTTTCCTTTATCTGATATGTCTTTTGTGTAGATACGATTTTTCTTGCACAACAATGATGTGTGGAAATATGTATACATATATTCGATTTGTCAAGTATTTTAACATAATTAACATGTAGTAGATATCCTGCCATCTCGGGGAGGGGTGGGGAGTTGAGGGGAAAAATCTGTAACAGAAAGCTATGTAAGGGTTAATGTTGAAGAATTACCCATACATATGTTTTGCAAGTAAAATAAAATTAAAAAAAAAAAAGATACAAAGAAGAAAAAAGAAAAAAGAAATGCTTGTTAATTTTAAAATAAAATAAAATTTCATTCAAGACACAGAAAAGCCTTGGTTTTTTATCAACTTAGATCAGATTACTTATAAGAAGCAGCATGACAGAATGGAAAAAGCACAGGAAAAAGCCAAGAGTCAGGGTTTAAATCCTACCTTTGATACTGACTAGCTGTGTCACTTCTGTGCAACATGTGTCCAATCATTACATATCTGAGTCTCAATTCCCCTTCAGTAAAATGAGGATAATAATAATACTTCAAAGAGAGGAGCCAATGAGACATTGTAAGTTAATGGCTTGGTAAAACCTTAAAGTGCTAAATAAATGGTTTTTATTATTATGATGGTCTAGGAATAAACTTTTCTTCTGTCCAAGAACCAGTCTAGTAAAGCATGAAGATATTGGTTCATCCCTAGCATGTTGGCCAAAGCTTGATAACAAACTAATTGAACCCTCTGGACTTCCATTTCCTCCATAACCATGACATTTATTTTTTATTAAAACTTTTTATTTGAAAAACATATGCATAGGTAATTTTTCAACATTGACCCTTGCAAAGCTTTCTGTTACAAAATTTTCTGTCCTAACCCCCCCTCCCCTCCCCTAGATGGCAGGAAGTCTAATACATGTTAATTATGTTAATATAAACCATAACATTTAAAAGCCTTCTTCTAGCTTCCAACCAACCTCTCCAAGTCAAGCAAAGGGAACCCCCAGAGTTGGATTCTAAACCATGAATTCTTCAAGGTCATGCCCACCCTAGCCTACCACAACTCCTACTTTTCCTACCTCCAAACTCTTGTAATAGTCTTCCTCCTAATCTCATACTTTTGGAATCTTATCTTTATTAAAGGCTCCACCCAACTTCTTTGTGTAGCCTTCCCTTTTAGGCTGAGCTGAAAATTCTTGTCCTCCATAAAACCTTCCTAGAGCAGTCAGCTTAATTTTCTGTCCCCATTGCTGCCTACTTTGTATTATATGTACAAGTGTACATGTGATATGTCTCCCATCCATCCTTTTCCCCAGTAGAATGTTAACTCCCTGAGCAGAGAGGCAATATCAATTTTGATTTTATATCCATAGTAATAAATGCTAGGCCTTGCACAAAATAAATGCTTGTTGGATTGAATCTCTGGGATCTCTCAGCTGTATCTAACCTCTCATATACTTATCGAATTCTGCTTTGTTCTATTATGTGTATTTCTTATCCCCCAAAAGACTGCAAGCTTTAGAAAAGCTGGAAACTAGGCCTTAGACATCTATGTCTCACTGAAGTAGCAAATACAAGGCACTGAATATGGTAAGTACTTTGGGTTTGTAGAATAAATAATATTCCTGTAATGTCCCTCTTCATCCCTCCCACATAGAGCTCTCTCCTAGTTCTAATGGAAAGGTCCTGGTAATGAACCTATCATGGCCCAACTAACATAAAATATTTTACCCCTTAGTCTGACAGTGCTTTAATAAACCATTTACCATTACTATGCCTCAGTTTCCCTGTCAGCAGAATAAGATAATAACATCCTCTTTCCTACCAGGAGCAGAATACAGCTTTAATTAATGTTTGTGTCTTCATCAAGAGATAAAAGGTCCTAGAAGAGAATATAGTGTTATTTCTATCCCTGGATTTAAGACTTCAAAGCAGTCCTCCTTACAACATGCTCAGGAACTGGAGTCTGACCTTGCAAATTCAGAAAGTAACACCCCAAGAGCAAGTGATGCCCCCTGGACTGCAGAATATATAAAGGAATAGAAAGAACTCTGGGGTTCTTGAACACTGAGTATTTTCAGAGTTCTAAAACACTGTGCATTTTAATTTATAGACTACAATTCTCAGAATAGATTGGTGACACTATTCATTAATCAATCATTGGTTGTCTTAAAAGATTGGGTTAGATCCAATTTCTGCCCTTAATATGTTCAAGTAATCAAACAGATTGCTGTGGAACAAGAACCATACTGTAATTAACTGGATACAAATAAGAAAGAAAGGAGAGAGAAGGATAATTATGCTGTTTATCTAGCAAGAATGGAAAAATAGTCAACATTCTACACTATTGACATTTTGGTGACACGATCAGTGGGTGGAGGTTGTCCCAGATTTGATTACAATCTGCTTTATCCTAAATCCCCACTCAACCCTCTCCCAAGCCACTCCCTGCTGTCAAAGCTAATCCCTTTAAGGCCAATAGTCTCCAGGTGGTAGAATAGGGCTGCAATGGAACACCCTGTTCTCTCCAAAGACCCAAAATTTTAATTCAAAAGGCAACCCAAAGTTGAAGGATGGGTACTTGCTTTGTACTGCTCCCATGGCAGCAATTTATAGCAGAAGGAGCCTCCACTTAAAAGTCTGGATATAGGGGGCCAAAACTTAATTGTGTTATTGTCGTTGTCATTTTTTCATTCATGTCTGACTTGTGTGCCCATTTGGAGTTTTGGCAAAGGTACTAAACTAGTTTGCCATTTCCTTCTCTAGCTTATTTTACAAATGAGGAACTGAGACAAACAGGGATAAGTAACTGCCCAAGATCATGTAGGTACGAAGTATCTGGGCCAAATTTGAATTCAGGTCTTCCTGACCTCAGTCCCAATACACTGCACCACCTAATAACAAATGTTGGGCAAAATCACTTCATCTCTCTGAGTATCCATTTCATCTTTTATAAAATGAGAGGTTAGGACTACATCTAAAGCCCTTTCAGCTCAGACATTCTAACAGAATCTCAGAGGTGAAAAGAAACTGAGAGCATCTAGTACAACCTATACCTGAACAAATATCCCCTCTATTACACCCACACTTGTGTTTATCTAGGAGCTGCTGGAAGTCTTCCACTATCTAATCCATTTCACTTTTAAGAACTCATAATGTTATGAAGTACTTTTCCCCTTAGATTTAACCGAAATCTGCCTCTACAATTTCTGCCTTCATTTCCTGGTGCTCACTCTGCCCTCTGGGAACAAAAGAATAAATCTAATCCTTCTTTTCCATACAATTCATCAACTAGTTGAAACAGTGCTATCTTGTTGCCACATATCCACCATTCTTTTCAACTTTAACATTCTATATTCCCTTTGAGTCATGACATTCTATGATGTTTAATACAATTCAACAAACATTTTAGCATCTGCCATATGTAAGGGACTGTCCTGAGCTGCACAAAGTTAATAACAATCATTGAACTTAAGGAAGCTAAATCTTATTAGAGTGATGCTACATGGATACAAATAAATATAAATTAAACCAAGAAGGAAGAGAGCAGTGGGAGGAATGGAGGAAGGGAAGGAATGAGACAGCGTGGTTAGGGGAAGATAATACACGAGTTGAATCTTAAAGGAAAATAAAACTATGATGAAATTAAAACTATCTATAATCGTATGAAAAAAATGTTCTAAATCACTATTGATTAGAAAAATGCAAATTAAAACAACTCTTGAGGTACCACTTTACACCTCTTAGATTGGCTAAAATGACAGGAAAAGGATATGAGAAGCCTTTTAAGCACTGTTCCAAATTGCTCTCCAGAATAGTTGAATCAGTCTACAACTCCACCCACACTGCATTAGTGTCCCAATTTTCCCACATCTTCTCCAACATTTGTCATTTTCCTTTTCTGTCATATTAGCCAGGCTGAAAGGTATGAGGTGGTACTTCAGAGTTGTTTTGATTTGCATTTCTCTAATTGATAGTTAAAGAATTTTTTCATATGAGTAGAGATAATTTCTTCATCTTAAAACTGCCTGTTCATGTCCTTTATAAATTGGAGAATGACTTGTATTCTTACAAATTTAATTCAGTTCTCTATATATTTTAGAAATGAAGCCTTTTAGGAAAATTGTTTTGGCAGCAATGTGGAAAATGGATTCAAGAGGGGAAAAATTGGAAACAGGGAGAAAAGTTAAATGTCTACTACAATAATTTAGACAAAAAGGGATGAGGGCCTGAACTAGGGTAGTTAAGAGAGGGGAATAGATGCCATAAATGTTATGGAAGTAAAATCAATAAGTTGGAGGATGATTTCAGAGAGGCCTGGAGAGACTTACATGAACAGATGCTGAGTGAAATGAGCAGAACCAGGAGATCATTGTACACGGCAACAACAAGACTATATGATGATCAATTCTGATGGACATGGCTCTCTTCAACAATGAGATGTTTCAAACCAATTTCAATTATTCAGTGATGAAAAGAGCCATCTACACCTAGAGAGGATGGTGTATCACAACATAGCATTCTCACTCTGTTTTTGTTTGCTTGCATTTTGTTTTCTTTCTCAGTTTTTTTTTTCCTTCTTGAGCTGATTTTTCTTGTGCAGCAAGATAACTATATAACCATGTATACATATATTGGATTAAACATATATTGGACTACTTGCCATAGGGGAGATGGGGGGAAGGAGGGAAAAATTTGGAGCAGAAGGTTTTGAAAGGGTCAGTGTTGAAAAATTACCCCTGCATATGTTTTGTAAATAAAAAGCTTTAATAAGAAAGAAAAAAAAAATCAATAAGCTGGCTACTGATTAGCTGTCGGGAAGGAGTGGGAAAAGTCAAGGATGGATCTGAGGTTATGAATCTGGGTGACTGAACACCTTGGATGATAGTACCATGAAATTTAAAATTATGGATAAAAAACAGAAAAAAACAGTTATGGGGGCAAAATAATGAAGTACTTTTTTTTTTTTTGCTAAGGTAATTGGTGTTAAGTGACTTGCCCAGGGTCATACAGCTAGGAAGTGTTAAGTGTCTGAGACCTGATTTAAACTCAGGTCCTCCTGATTTCAGGGCCGGTGCTCTATCCACTGTGCCACCTAGCTGCCCAAATGAAGGACCTTTTATTTTCGATTGCTTGAATTTGAGATCCTGAAGGGACAACCAGGAGATGTCACCATCCCTAGCATGTTAGGTACTTAATAAATGTTTATTGACTGACTGACTGAGAGGGCAATGGGACATTGGAGTACTGGGAGATATTAGAACTAGATAAAAATTATTGATTCTAGGACCTCACAGTATCATGTTACATGGTCTGAGAAAGACGGTCTGACAACAAAGAGAACAATTGCTACTATTTCAGGTCCAGATGTCAAACCTAACCTAATCTCTATAAGGCAATTCTACTATACCACTTTATCAGCACACTTTCCCATTCTTTATAATTCTTCCAAACCTTATTTCTCAAACCTCTCCTGGCTCCAACTCTCCCTATTTTCTTAGCTGGGAACCTTACCTTACATTTTACAGAAAACTGAGGCCATTCATTGTGAACTCCTTCTTCTCTCCCCATCAGTCAAATGCTTCCTACCACTATTTTTTTCTTCACCCCTGTCTCTCCTTAGCAAGGCTAACCATGCTTGTTCAAGCAATCCCATTCCATCTCTCCCCATCTCCTCCAACAGATTGTTATCCCCACTCTTTCATTTATTTTCAATCTCTCCCTGTCTATTGGCTCATTTACTCCTAACTACAAACATGCCCACATTTCTCTCACTCTGCAAAAAGCATCACTTGACCATTCTATCCATGACAACGATAGTCCCATATCTCTTCTGCCCTTTGTAACTGAACTCTTCCAAAAGACCATCTACAGTAGGTACCTCTACTTTCTCTCCTCTCACTCTCTTTTAAACTCCTTTCAGCCTGGTTTCTGCCTTATCATTCTACCAAAATTGCTCTCTCCACAGTTACCCATAATCTCTTACTTGTCAAATCTAATGGCCTTTAATCAACTGTCATTCTCCTCAATCTCTCTGCAGCCTTTAACATTATTGATCACTCTCTCCTCTTTGATAACCTCTTTTAGCTAACCATTTTTCCTGATTCTCCTCTTTTTTACAGTCTGCCTCTTTTGCTGGATTCTCTTCCAGATCATGCGCTCTAACCAAAGATATTCCTCAGGGCTTTGTACTGGGTTCTCTTCTCTTCTCCCTCTATATTACTTGGTGATACCATCAGCTCCCATGGATTTATTTATTACATAAAGACAATTGATTGACAAATATTTATTGATTAAAAGAAGGTAGGATCCAGGAGAAGGATATTCCTACCAGCTCCAATCACTACTGTCCCATAGACAGTCAATCCAGCAGGGAAACAGGTCATAGCCCTTTTGTTGCTGGGGAGGAACCAAACTCCAGGGAAGAAGGCACATCCCTGACATACTTTCTTAGGAAAAAGCCTCATAGGGTAGCAAAATGTATATCTGCCTTAGGCACTGAGATATAAAAAGCTTATACTTTCATTAAGAGTCTGGTAGTGAATGGGTACTTTTCTAGGCTTCTACCTTCCCACCCACCTCCACCCTCCTACCCCCTCTACCCCCCCAAAAAAACCCTACAAGTCTAGTATCCCTCTAGAATTCATATAGACTTCACTGGAAAAATCTATCTGATACCCACAAAGAAAATGGAAGTTCAGCTCAGAAGGACAAATACCTATTTCCTAGGAGTAGACAGGTACTTAACCAGTTGGAGATTAGAAATATAGGATTTAGGCCTCAACAATGGACACACTCATTTTACAGATGAAGAAACTGAGGGTTAAGACCAGCACTACACCATGCTGCTTGCCAATCTTTTGTTCCAGAGGCTGGTCCTAAAGCCACTGCTGTGTCCCCATGGCTCCAAGGTCATTAGACACCCATCTCCACCAAGAGCAACAAGAGGCGTCCCTATCTGGGGCTGCAAGTTTGGAGACCTAGTTTCCACTCCTGACTTTTTTACTAGTAGCCCTCTGAATAACCTTAGGCAAATCTTCTCACAACCCTGACAGTCACTTGAAATGTGAGAATAATAATAGCTGCCTGGACTCCCTAGCAGGGTGGAGGAGCAAATCAGATAAGATTCTATCAGATAATGGGCTTTGAAAAAGTGTTATTGTCTTATTGGGAGTGGTGGACTTGAAAATGTCTTTCTAAAATTATGGCAGCACTATGGATTAATACAAATCTCTGGACTTCTCAGTTTTCCCATCTGAGAAAGCAACCAATCAATAGACTAGCCAATGACTTTGTGGTAAGATTTCAATACAACTCAAGAAACATTAGTATGGCTATTATATGCTGAGTGGGGAGGAAAGGCATGGAGGACTAGGTTCAAGAAAAGAGAATACAAAAATAATATTAGATCTGCCTTAAAGAAGCTTAAGGTTTAATTTTTATCAAAGGAATTTGTCCTAGAAAGCTCCTAGTTTTCAGGCTGTGAGTTGGAAATTAAATAGTGAGTAGAGAGAGGAAGAAATTTGTGTAGTCACATAACTGGTAAATGGCAGAGCTAAGACTTAAATCCAGATCTTCTGACTCAGGATAAATTGTTCTCTCTCCATCCCCAGGTTCTGGACAATGTGCTTTCCAATGCCTTCTGCTCTGTCGATTTTTTAAATGGAGACAGAGGTTTAGGAAGGGTCCCAGGCATTCTTTTGTCTCCTCCACAACTCTCATGCTCCTCCTCCCAGCATGACAATAAATACAGAAAAAAAAAAAAAGAGAGAGAGAGAGAGAGAGACTTGGAGAGAATCTGATTGAGTCTAGAAGAATGATCAGGATGAAGCAGAATCTCAAGAATTAGTTGAGGGGAGTGAAGGTATTTAGCCTAGAGGAGGGAAAAGGTTTTACCTCAATATGAAGAAAGACTTTCTGACAATTCTTTTATTATTATTTGGAAGCAATGGGGTTAAAGTGATTTGCTTAGGGTCACACAGCTATTAAGTGTCTGAGGCAGGATCTGAACTCAGGTCCTCCTGACACCAGCTCTATTCACTGTGCCTGACAATTTTTAAATAGTATTTTATTTTTCAAAATATATGCAAATATAGTTTTCAACATTCACCTTTGTTCTAAATTTTTCTCCCTCCCTCTCCCCTTTCCCCTTCTCCAAGACAGCAAACAATCCCACATAGGTTGAACATGTGCACCCCCTGACAATTTTTTTTTTTTTTTTGCTGAGGCAATTGTAGTTAAGTGACTTGCCCAAGGTCACATAGCTAGAGAATGTTAAGTGTCCAAGATCAGATTTGAACTCAGGTCCTCCTGACTTCACAGCTGGTGCCCCCTGACAATTCTTGATGAGCAAAATAGGAGCAGGCTACTTCTGGAGGCAGTGATTCCACCATCACTGGAGTTCTTCAAGGGGAGGTTGAATTACTAATCGAGAATGTGCAGAGAGGGTTCGTATTGAGGTTATGGAAAAAAAAAGTGTTTACATTGTTCATATTAATCAATATGATATATGTAATAAATATATTAACAACTTAGATTTCTCAGAGCTGCCTTTTATGGTTTGGGAATCGGAAACTCATAATGCAGCTTAAAATTATCAATCATTCTTGTGCTATACTGTACCTGTGTATAATGAATGAAGCAAATCAAGAACTACAGAAAACTGTTCTTGTCACAGAACTCTGGTTCTGTGCCCTGGAGAGAGAGTGGTCATAACCTTTGGTATATGATCCAAGAATTGTATTATCTTTCATTCCTGGAATGGAACCAATTGAACCCTGGAAATGATTGTATTGTAATCTACCTTTCTCATCCTTTTCCATGTAGGATTTGTGTACCTTTTCTGCAACAGGTAGAGGTCTTCTGCCCAAGAGAACATCTAGTTTGCAAATTGCATTCCTCACTCTGAAAGTGATTAATTAAACAACTTCTTGATCTATAAAAAATCTGTCTCTAGGCCTGTTTTGTGGGGCTCTAACTATTTATAATTTAGAGACTAATACAGTAAAATTCTATAACAAGGTACAGGTTTTCTCACCACTAAAATGAAAAGAGTTTTCTAGATAACCTCCAAAAGACCGTTCTAGTTCTAAAGCCTATGATAGTAGTGTAACAGCAAATGACAAGCTTCTTCCCTTCTCCATCCTTTACTTGCCCAAGGTTTATATAGGTACATTCATTGCTCTACAGAGGCCTATCTCCTTGATAGAACTAGGTTCCCTAAAACTCTAATTCTTCCCTTTTCTCAGTTTTCTGAGAATCAATTCTGTTTTGGGGTGTGTGTGTATGTGTGTGTGTGTGTGTGTGTGTGTGTGTGTGTAACACAGAACAACTACAATCATTTGAAAAATTAATATTCAAGCCTCCTTGTGACATCTGCAACAGAGCTGCTCATTAGTTAATTTTACTTTTTACCCCTAGTGAGTAGATCAATCAGCACATAGTAGGTCCTTTCTTCCCCAAGATCTCTCGTCTCTCTCTTTCTCTGGTTAACTCTTTCTCTCCCGCCCAGTGTTTCTTTGCCACTGTTTCCCTTGCAACTCCTCTGCTGCTCCAGAAAGGATGCCAGCTGCCCTACAGCATCTCAGAAGACCTTGTATGAAAGGAAAAAAAGACTGATAGGAGGAAGCCCCATCTCAATCACATCCTTCCCTAGAAGGTCAGGCATTCACAGATTGTAGCCCAGCAAAAGCAAGGTAAATCCCAGTAACTCAAAGAATCATCCTTACATTTTAAGGCAAGAAGGAAGACAATACCTGAGGGATACGAATGGAAGGAAAAAAAAGAATGGAAAAGGTAAGGAACAAAAGATGAAAAAGGCTAAAGAAATGGGAAAGAAAATGGAAAGGGTTGGAAGGAGGAGACTTTATTGTCTCTTTTGGTGATTTCATCAATTTCCATGAGTTCAACTATCATCTCTATGCAGGGGACTCCTAAATCTGTTTATCTAGCCTTTGTCTTTTTCCTGAGTTCTACTCCCATATCATCATCAATTGCCTACTGGACATTTCTAACTAGATTCCCATAGACATTTTAAATTCAACAGATTCAAAACAGAATTCATCTCCCCTCCAAGCTTCCCTTTATTTTAATTTCCCTATTTCTCTTGAGGTCATCTCTATCCTTCCAGATTCACAATCTTGAGTCACACCTGATTCTTCCTATTCTACCTCTCATAATCAATCAATCTTAGTCAATCATAGTCAAGTCCTATCAATTCTGTTTCCACAATATCTCTAGCATATGAACTTTTCTCTCCACTTATCAACTACAGGTTCTCATCATTGCTCATGTAGATTATTACAATAGCTTCCTAATCAGTCTCCCAAATTCCATTCTCTTCCTTCTTGAATCCATTTTCTACATAGCTGCTAAATTGATATTCTTAAAATTTAAATCTCATTATGACACTCTGCTCAAAGATGTCCAATGGTTCCTTCTTGACGTTAAGATAAAATACAGACTTCTATATCATTTTAAAAATTCCTTCACAATCTCTTCAAGCATTATTTCAAATTATGTTTCATATAAACTGGTCTGTTTGCTGTTCCTCTTTATGGGACATCCCATCTCATACCTTCATGCCTTTTGTACAAGCTGTTCGACATGCCTAGAATGTATTTCTCCTCATCTCTGTTTTCCTAGAATCCAGTTTCCTTCCAAAACTCAGCTAAAGTACCATTGCCTAAAGGAAGCCTACCTCGATCACCCTTTCTTGCAGTTATTTTGTATTTACATTCTATATATTTTGTGCTTACTTTTCTGAGTTTGTATTGTTTCTTGCAATAGAAGATAAGCTCCTTGAGAGCAAGAGCTATTTCATCTATGTATATCCCAGCACCTAGCACAGTCCTTGGCACATAATATGTTCTTAATAAATGTTTGTTAAATTAATGAACGGAAAAACAGAGGCTAGAAGGCATGAATAGGAAGAAGAGAAGAATGGAGAGGAGGATGAAACAATCACAGGTAATTATTTAAGGGCCTACTATATCTGACACTGCTGGATGTTAGGAATACAAGTACAAAGAATGAAACAATCCCCATTGAAAAGAAGCTTATATTCTAATGAGGAAAACTGCAAATACATGTAAAAATACATATGTATATGTGTGTATGTATATATGTGTATATACATGTAAAGTTAATAAGTACAAACATTTATAAAATAATAAGAATTAGAATAAGAGAGAGGTCGCTAGCACCTGTAGGTTTAGGAAAGGCTTCGAGCAAAGTGATGTCTGAGCTCCATTTTAAAGGAAGAGAGTATATGTAGTAGAGGTAAGGAGAGAGGCCACCAGTGAATAAGCATGGTAATGAGAGATGGCATGTTATAAGTGAGGAACAGATAGAAAATTAATCTGACTGGAACAAAGAGTACAGGGTGGAGGAGAAGGGAAGAATAATGTCCAAAGAATCTGGAATGGTAGATTCAGGATGAATTGGGTAGGGCTTTAAAAGCTAAAGAGAGCAATTCATATTCTAAAGGCCATTGGAGTTTGTTGAATCTGAGTCACGTGGTCAGATCTGCACTTAAAAGGCAAATTACTTCAGAAGTAAAGTGTAAAATGGATTGTAGTGGTGAGAGACTTGAGGCTGAGAAAACAATTAGGAACAATAATCTAGAGAAGAAACTATAGGGGTCTGAACTAAAGTGGTACCTCTGAGAGAGGAAGGAAGGAATATGTATGAGGTAAGGGATAGAAGATAATGCTGAAATGATCAACCTGAGACCCTGGAAGGATGGTGGTGCTTCTGACAAAGAAAAGGACAAAGAAAGGAAGTTTGGAGATGGGAGGTAGTGAGGGGGATAATCAATTTAGTTTAGACATGTTGAATTGAAGATGTCTCTGGGACATCCAGTTTGAGATATCCAATAGGCAACTGGTGATCCTGGACTGAAGCAGAGGGAAAAGAGAGAGACTATGGTCTGGTATTCATTTGCATAGATATGATAATTAAACCCATGTGAACTGGCAGAGTTATCAACAGGAGAGTTGAGTAGGAAAAGTCAGCCATTGGAAAAGGAATTACAGAAGAGAATTGTAACTGGGAATAAAGCTGAAGTTGGAAGTTCCTCCCTACATCCCTCAATAGCCTGACCTCCTGGAGGTGGCTAATGTCATGGCTCATGTCACTTCCTGTGAGCATGTGTGGAGGGAGCAGAGGGAGGAGAATTATAACAGATGTTAGAGGAAAGGGGTTGGAACAGGAATGGGGGATGGGTCAGGTTTAAGTGATAGAAATGAACCCCAGACTGGCAGACTCTGGACTCATGGTGGGTGTGAGGGGATGTCAAAGGTCAAAGTCTGACCTCACCATGCTAGAGTTGTTCAGCATATAAAGTCTGACAGATGGGGATTCAAGAAGAGTGGGAGTGGAAGCGAAAAAGGAGATTTCCCCCACGGGAAAACAGGCCAGTAGCTCTTTGTTCCTGAAAAGATCCCTTGTTAAGGACACACCTCCTTTCCCACCTGCCTTACCTCCCAGATTGGGGGGGGGGGGGAGCAATGAGGGATGAAAGCTACAACTCTCCCTTCCCCCCAACTCAGACCAGCTCTTGCAGACACCAGTCTTTCAGCTTCAACTTCACCCATTGCAGCATGCAAATCAGAAAATCTCTAGCCTCTCCCCTTCCCCTCCTCCTAGCATGGGGCTGCCAGTTTCAAAAAGTTAAAAGAGATCCTTGATTTCAATCTGAGAGGTACTGTGGAAAAGGAATTGGCTTTGGAATCAGTAGTTCCACTTCTAGTACTGACCAATCATGGAATGAGCTTCAATTTTCTCATCCACAAAATGAGGATAATATTCTTTGCACTACTTGTCCAAGATCACCAGTTGGTCAGGGTGTCAACAAGGGTTTATTAAGCACTTACATTTATTAAGTGGTAGGCACTGTGCTAAGAGCTGGGGATGCAAAGAAGAGAAAAAACTGTCCGTTCTCAAGGAGCTCACAATTTAATTGGAAAGACAACATCTAAACAACTATGTACAAACAAGATGTTGTTCAGGCGTGTCCAACTCTTTGTGACCCCATTTGGGATTTTCTTGGCAAAGAGACTAAAGTGGTTTGTTCATTTTACAGAAGAGGAAACTGCATAGGGTAAACTGACTTACCCAGAGTCACACAGCTAGGAAGTGTCTGAGGCCAGATTTGAACAAAAAGACTCTTCTCGACTCCAGCCCTGATACTCCGGGCACTGTCAGTCAGCTGCTCAAGAAATAAATTTGGGTACAGTATCAAAAAGGAAGGTGACATGACTGAGGAGACCTGGGAAACAAGGTGATATTTTAACTGAGATGCAAGGGAAGTCAGGGAAACCAGGAGGCAGAGATGAAGAAGAAAAGTATTTCAAATCTGTGAAAAGGCTCAGAAAAAGATTCAACTAAAAGTAACGAGCCAGGGCTGGATTTCTACTTCTCTGCCTCTACAAGACAGACCCTTGGTTCCCAAAGCTCAGCCGCAATCAATCAATCAACTCCTACTATATGTCAGGTACCAGGAAAACAAAGGAAGGAAAGGTTGGACCAGAATACTTCCCAGGGCTCAGCTGAAGGTTCCTGGTTAGTTTCTGGTGTTGAAGATGACTGGTACTAGAGTCAGGAAGAAGCTTCCCCTCCATCAGTTATATCTTTTGTCTGTCCCATCCCAAATCCAGAAACAGTTATCCCTTGGACTTTCTGCAAAATGGGGAGGAGATTAGGGGAAATGGTGCAGCCCTAAAATGGTGGCTACTATCTAAGCACCTAGCAGTGAGAACATATGCTCTACAAAGAATTGGAAAAGGGGTAAATGCCCATCAATTGGGGAATAGCTGAACAAGCTGTGGTACATGAAAGTAATGGAATATTATTGTTCTATAAAAAATGCTAAACAAGCTGATTATAGAAAGGCCTGGAAAGATATACATGAACTGATGCTGAGTGAAACAAGCAGAACCAGGAATACATCGTACATGATAACAGTAAGAATGTGAGATGATCAACTGTGAAAGGCTTGGTTCTTCTTAGTAGTTCAGTGATCCAAAGCAATCTCAATAGATTTTGAACAGAAAATCCCATCTGCATACAAAAAAAGAACTAAGGAGACTGAATATACATCAACACTTGCTAAATTCACTTCTTTTTTCACTTTTTTTTCCCTGAGGCAATTAGGGTTAAGTGACTTGCCCAGGGTCACACAGCTAGAAAGTGTTAAGTGTCTGAGATTAGATTTGAACTCAGGTCCTCCTGACTTTAGGGCTGGTGCTCTATCCACTGTGCCACCTATCTGCCCCCTCTTTTTTCACTTTTTTATCTCTCCTGTGTTTTTTCTGTTTGCTGTGATTTTTTTCTCTCCCAAAATAATTCATAAAATAATGTATATTTAAAATAAATAAAAGGATACCCACACATATGTTATACAAATAAAATAAATAAATAAATGGGAAAAAAAGAAAAGAAAGAGAATATATGCTCTAAGTGAATCTGAGACTGGACTTCAAATCCATGGCTGCCATTTCTTTGTGTTTCCTTTTCTAAATATGCTGTGAAAAACAAACAGCAATTCTGAGAGCTAGAAGTTTCTAGCCTTGGGAACCACTTGAAGAGAGTTCCTTCTATTCTGAATCAGCATGCAGAGAGGTACTTCCAGGAACTGTACTGCTTTATATAGGGGATGCCACTGAAAGGGTTATTTTAAACCTGAAGGTACTAAGAACTATGTATGACTGAGCCAGGATATCTGGACCTGCAAGTTGCTTAGTTAATAAAGATCCTAAATAAATGAAAACTATCTGTTCAACAATCCCACTAAATCATCTTCACTTCCCAGGAATATATGAGGTATAATGGGTTACTGTTTTAAGTATTTTTAAACACTCTCTTTTGAGTCAATTTTGTTTCAAGCATTTCTTTTATGGTAGGGAAATATATAGAGATGTATAACTATCCTATACCTGATATCCATTTTGAACACTGAATTCCTTTTTAAAGAAAACCATGAAAATCTCTTCTGGAAGAGAGCTTAGATAATTATGGTTTAAAATATTCTCCCTGGGGTTCTACAAAAAAAGCTGGGTCTTTAGGGTCAGGCTGCCCATTGAAGTGAACCTGGTCTTCAGAAGTCTATAGCAGGAGCTCCCTACAAAATAGTTCCCACTCTGGAGAAACTACATTCAAATGGAAAAATAACCATTAATAATAAATATAGGATATACCCAAAATAAGTTTTCAGATATAAGAGAAAATCAGAAAAGGTCTCCTGATTGAAGAAGATAGCTCTTGAATTGAATGTTGAAGGGAACTAGAGACTTGTAGAGGTCAAAGTTCAGAGCAAATATTCCAAGCATAGGGAGGGAGGCAGCAAATACAAAAGCATGAAGATAGTAGGAACAGCAAGCAAACTGACTAGGTTACAATGTGTAGTGGGGAGGGCAGGTGTGGGGAATAATGTGTAATTGGCCTAGAAAGATAGGCTGAAGCCAAATTATGAATCCTCACTAACCTGTGGTTGTTTGTCCTTTGTTCTCATAGATATCCTCACTAGTCTAATGCTCTGCACAGCCCAAACCCCAGTACATTCTCCAGCGAGGAAGTATTATGCTAAAATTGTGGAGGTCCCTATTAATTTATGAATATTGGTAATCATGAGGTCTGGGTTCTCTCTTCCTCCCCACCCTACTCCTTCCATTACTGCCAACTTATTTTTCCCATTTTAAAGATCAGAAAACTAAGACTCAGAGAAATCCTCAAATGATTTGCTCTTCAATCTTCTTCCAATCCTTACTTTCAGATATCAGGGGGATACCTAGAAATCTAACCTACCCCAAACAATTCAATTCAAATCCCAACATCCCCACCCCCCAGTAGTGAAATTAATTCTCTCCTCTTCCTTCTGGGCTAAGTTTGGGTCACAAGGCCTCCTTGAAACCTATAACTGACTCCAGTCAACAAGCATTTAATAAGTACCTATTAGCTGCCTGGCATTGTGCTAAGTATTGGGGATACAAAGAAAGGGAAAAGACAGTCCCTGTTGTTAAGGACCTCACAGGCTAATGGGGAAGACAACAGACAAACAAATATGTACCAAAAATCCATATGTGTGTACGTGTGTGTACACACGCACACACACATATATGGAGAGAAAAAAGATAAATTGAATTAATAGAGTGAAGGCATTAGCATTTAAAAAAAATTGGGAAGTAATCTCTTTACAGATTTTTTTAAAGAAATAACTTTGCTTGGATTTCTCTTCTCCCTACTCATCTGTCCTTAGGTAGGCAAATTACTTAAACTTAACTAGAGGACTTCTAAAATTTCCTCCTATGATCTTTGCTGCTATTACAACTTATTTCTAATGTAGATATATGTGTACGCATATGTATATATGTTTATATTCATACACACACATACACAGTACATTTTTTATACATATTTTTATCTTTCCCTAATACTGGAAAGACTGGATGTAGAAAGGTTGGAAGTTAGAGTAAGGGCTGGGGTAAAATCCCAATTCTGATACTTTCTGTGTAACTTTCAGGCAAAGTATTTCAGTTCTGAGGCTCAGTTTCATCCTCTGTAAAATGGGGATAATGGTACTTGCATTACCTACTTCTATAGTGGGGTTGTTACATCCTAAGCTTTTGTTACCCTTAAATTTAAGTGTAACCTAAATGGTATTGATCATCCCTGCTCCTTCCTTTCTTTTTTGCTCCCAGCATTCTGAGCTTAGGCCCATACACTCTGTCTACCAAATGATTCAAGGAAACCCTGGAACATCTGCTCTGGAAACCCACCCCACCCCCAGCTTCAATTTGGGCTTGGGGAGCAGAGGGGAATCTCAGCTGTTCCAGGCCCCTGGGGAGTGCTTGGAGGCTGGCACGTGTCAGAGGAAAAAGTAAAATGAGAAATCATTGGAGCATTGGGGCCTCTTACTCTACTGACCCCCTCCAAATTCATTAAGTTCCTTTGTTCTTCCCCCTCCTCCCAACCTCTCCTAGGACCAGAAAACTGCCTTTGTTTTCAGAAAGCCTGGTCCTAAGGGTGTAGGGTGGAATCCAACATAGAATACAAAATGATAGAATGCCAGAGACGGAAATAACATTAGAATATAGAATGTCAGAGCTGGAAGGGACCTTAGAAGGTAAAATTTTAGTGCAAGAAGGGACTTGAGCTGCCCCATCTTGTCATCCCCACTCTTTCATTTATATTCAGTGTCTCCCTGACTACTGATCCTTTCTCTACTGACTACAAAGATGACCATATCTCCCCCACCCTGAAAAAACCTTCACATGATCCTTTTATCTCCAAAATCATTCTCTTTTGTCTTTTGTAGTTAAACTCCTCTCAAAAACATTTACAAGAGGTGCTTCCACTTTCCTCTCACCCATTATCTTTCCCCCTAAACCCTGTCCCCTATATACCTTCCATTTTACTGGGGGTGGATGTGCAACACCATCCTCCTGATCCCTCAAGTTCTCAAGTTCATAACCTAGTAATCATCATGGATTCCTCATTTTCTCTCACACACACCACACCCAATTTTTTGCCACCTCAAGTCTCTTCCCACCCCAAGCCATACTCCATTCAGCCACTAAAGTGATTTTCCCACACCACAAATCTGACCATGTCACACTCTATCCCCAGCCCATCCAATCTCACTCAATAAACTCCAATGACTCCTTATGCCTCCATGATCACATACAAAATGTTGTTTGATATTCCAAGTCCTTCACAATCTATCTCTGTCTTATCTTTCCAGTCTTCTAGCAATTTATTTTCCAAGAAATACTTTTTGATGCAGTGGACACTGGTCTCCTAGCAATTCCACTAACAGGACACTCTATCTCTTGGCTCCAGGCATTTTCTCTGGCTGTCCCCCATGTTTGGAAATTGAATACCCCTCCTCTGTTCAAACTTCTGACTTCCCTTGCTTCCTTTAAGTATCAGCTAAAATTCTGCCTTGAGTATCTTTGACAAGAAAACCCCAAATAGGGTTAGGAAGAGTTGGTTACAACTGAAAAGGACTGAATAACATCAACAAATGTGCCAGGCACATGATAAATATTATCTCATTTGATCCTTACAATAACACTTCAGGGAAGGTACAATTATTATTGTTGTTGTTCTCATTTTCCCAATGAGGAAACTAAGAGAGAAGTTAAATGACTCACTGATAACTACTATTAAAAATAACTTACCTGGAAAACAGATGGAGGAAAGATAATGTAAGAATCTTCAGGGATCCCTGAAGACCATGACTTCAATACCATATTTTAAGAAACCATTAAAAAAAAGCTACACAGACTTATTCAAATTAGAAGGCAAGATGAAAATAGAATAAATTCACCGATCACCTCTTGAAAAAAATTCCATATTTAAACTACCCAAAAATATCACAGTAAAAAAAAATCCAGAGTTTCCAAGTTAAAGAAAAAAAAATACTTTAAGCAGCCAAAAAAGAGAATTCAGGTGCCAGGATCACATCAGCCCTCTTGACACTATTAGATTACCAATGGACCCTATAGGATATCTGCTAGTTAGCTATCTCCTCACTCTCAAATACATATTCAGCTATATTTTTTTGACTTCTCAAGTATTTTCCTGTTAATATCCTCTATGACACTTCACCTTTAGAGTTTTTTCTTTATTAAGTATCTCAACCCATTCACACCTATCATGGTCCTCTCTGTTTTCCTTTAAAAATCTTGGCAACATGTTCCATCACTTCCTGGCAAATAGAGGGAGAGGAAATGGAAGTAGTGTCAGATTTTATATTCTTGGGCTAAAAGATCACTGAAGATGATGACTAAAGCCATAAAATTAAGAAACACTTGCTCCTTGGAATCAAAGATATGGAAAAAATCTGGATAACACTAAAAACTAAGCTATAACAATAGCTACAAAAATATTATTTTTCCTTCAATTGATTCTCATACAGAATGATCTCTAAACCATTCACCATCTTGGTCCTTATATTTTGAACACTCACTAGTTCATCAACTTCCTTGCTAAAATATTGTATCCAGAAACGAATACAATGTCAAATGTGGTCTGACCAGAGCAATGTATAAATGAACTAATGGTACCATATCCTAGATACTATGTTTCTCTTAATGTAATTAGTTTGGAGCCTACCATATTGAGCTCAGTTTTCTAACACCTCTCAGATATTTTTCAAAACTATTTACTGCCTTGGTCTCTCCACCTCATATATTTGTGATCCATCTCCTTAAACCAGAAAAGGATCATTCTATGGGCCACTGAAATAACTTTTTTTTTTTTGAGGCAATTGGGGTTAAGTGACTTGTCCAGGGTCACACAACTAAAAGGTATTGAGTGTCTGAAGGCAGATTCGAACTCAGGTCCTCCTAACTTCAGGGCTTGTGCTCTATCCACTGCGGCATCTAGCTGCCCTCAAAATTACTTTATTATAGAGCTCTTTGTAAATCTTGATGTCCCTGACTTCCACCCCAACATCAAATCAGGAAAAATATTTTTCTTACTACACGTATGGTATTTATTAACTAGTTAATATGCACATGATCCTATGTTGGGCACTGAGAATATAAATGTAAAGAAATGACTGTTTCTGACTCCAAATAGCCTGGGACTTGGACCCACACAAGCGGACTTGAAAGTCCAAAGCTGACCGATGGCGACACCTTGTGGCCATCCAGACAGGTTAGTGCTTGTCCTTACCTGTCTGTGATCCTGAGGTTCCGAGGAAGAAGCAAGGTTTGTCCTGACGCCGAGAAAGCGGAAGGGGAAAAGGAGATTGAAAGCATAGTACTCCGAAACTGCCTCAAAAGCTACGGAATTGTGTATGTCCTTGACCCAATGATAACACTATTAGACCAATAACTCAAGGCAGAACAAAGAAAGAAAATCTTTGTGATCTCTCTTCTTCTTTCCTTCCCTCTCTCCTCTCTGTCTCTTTCTTTCTCTGTCTCTGTCTTCTGTCTGTCTCTCTCAGCAAAGAACTGAAAACGAAGGGAGTAACCATCAACTGGAGAATGCTTGAATATATTAGGTTATATAAATTTAATGGAATGCTGTTATATTGTAAAAAACAAAATGATGAAAGGAATAGTTTCAGTGATATAAACTACTACAGAGTGAAGTGAACACAATCAAGAACATAATTTATACAATAAGAAAATAGTGTAAAAATAGTATTTCAGAGCAGGGGAGCCAACTTTGTTATAGTAGCACTTACCAAGCAAGTCAAAACAACATTGCTATCTTGAACATCCCTTTAGACCCTGATGGAGATAGCCCAAGAGCCTGAACTTAGAAGGAACAGCCCATTGAGCTTAGCCATCATTCCAGAAAGCCACTGACCTGAGTCATCACTCCCTGTGGAGATATAGCCTGACATCAACTCCTGCACAGTACAGAAAATCCAGAAAAGAAAGTTCTAATTATTAAAGTTGCTGGCATTATCAAAAACTGATAAGATTTTGTCAGTGGAAATGACATTAAAGAAGTATTATCTTTGACTTTGCTGCTACATTCTATGAAATATGAGACTTTTCCATCTGACTAGAAGCTGAAACTTCCTATTTGTGTTGCGTCCTCCATAAGAATATAAACTCCTTGAGAGCAAGGACTATCTTGTTTTTCTCTATGTATCATCAGTGTTTAGCATACTTTTTTTATACATAGTAAGTGCTTAATAAATGTTTTATTCATTTATCAATTCATTCAGTCCAAACAATTTTGAAAGCTTTTGAGGAACCATGATTTCAGAAGATTTATGATGAAGCACATTAATAGAGTAATGGTAAATTTTGGGTATAAAATGAAACATCATTTTTTACATAATCAGTAGAGAAATTTGTTTGATTTCCTATTTTAAAAAAGATTTTGGACTTTTTTTCAGTAGGGGTGAAGGGTTGGGAGGGAGAGAAAATCAATTTTTCATCATTGAAAAAGATAAAATGTAAACATTTCCCCCAAAAAAAGCATAGTATACTCTTTTCTGGTGATCCTGCCCATAGCTTACTTAGATTACTTGGTAAATATTTATCAAGCATAACTGCATGCTAGACATTATACTAGGTGCTGGAGATACAAAGACAAAGGGTAAAATTATCCCTGTCCTCAAGAAGTTTATATTTTATAGGAGCAGACAACGTGCACATTAAGGGAATTATGGGAAGTGAGTGAACTACATTTAATCCATCTTGTGACTCAGTCTTGGATCTGTCTCAATTACTTTTCTTTCTTTTCTTTTTCTTTTTTCTTTTTTCTTTTCTTTCTTTTTTCTTTTTTCTTTTTTTCTTTTCTTTTTTTTTTTTTGGCTGAGGCAATTGGAGTTAAGTGACTTGTCCAGGGTCACACAACCAGGGAAGTGTTAAGTGTCTGAAGTCATATTTGAACTCAAATCAGGTCCTCCTGACTTCAAGGCTGGTGCTCTATCCACTACACCAACTAGCTGCCCCCTTTTTTTATTTTTTAAATTACTTTTCTATTCAGTTATGGATGTAGTTCTATTTATGTTTTGTAAAAAAAAAAAAAACTTTATTCAGTTATGTAAATTGTAAAAACAATCTTATTGTATTATTTGTACCTAGCCTTATGTGGCTGTGAAATTGGAAAAACTCAGTCAGATCAGAAGATTTATGTAAAAAGTTTTCTCAGAATTATACTTCTCAAGCAATCCATATGTCTTATTTGAAAATTGGTCCTTTAATGACCAATAAATAACTGTTTCCTTATTTCTTTGATTGAATATATCTTTGGTTGAATTTGGTAGAAAAAGTAGGACACCTCTTTTTCTAATTTCAGGGGATTTAACCTGTTTTCTCTTCCCCTCTTAATTCAGAAAGCCTCTAATTAGAAATCAGATTACTTAATCTTTTATACTGGTTTATATTCTGTTCATTGTTTTCTTTTAATGCACACCAATAAAATCAGTCTTTCCCTGTATTTGATATCCAGAGAAAGCCAAGGAAAACTGGTCCCAATTTGTCATGCTATTTACATGTATTGCTTAATAAACAGAAATACTTCAAAGCTCAAATCTGTTTCCTAAGATTTCACCTATCATAACATAAGTTATCTTATAGAGAATATTTACAAAGTAGATGAAAGATAATTTTGGAAGAAAGGGTACTAGGACCTAGGGAATTTTTTTTAAAAAGCATGCAAAGTATAATATTTGAGCTGAGTCTTGAAGGAAACAAGATTCCAAGAGGCAGAAGTGAGGAGATACTACACTCCAAGTATGAGGCACAATTGATACAAAGGCATAGACACAGGACATGTGCATGGGCAACAGTAAGGATAGTTTGGTTAGATTATAGAGTACAAGAAGGGGAGTAATTTTATAAAGCAAGACTGCAAAAGTAGGTTTGGGACAAGTTATAAAGGTCTTTAAATGTCAGATAACTTTATTTTGTATTCTAGTTCTAACTCCACAGAATGATACCCCACTCAGACCCCTGATCTCCTCCTTCCCTATCTTTCTTGCTTCTTTTTTTTTTCTTTTTTTTTTTATGTAGTCTTCTCCCATTAGATGGTAAGGTCCTTTGCTGGAACTTTCTCTCTCTCTCTCTCTCTCTCTCTCTCTCTCTCTCTCTCTCTTTAATTAATTGTATCTTCAGCACTTAAAATAGTGCCTGGCAAATAATAGGCACTTTGCAAATATTTATTGAATATTGGATTGTATCCTAGATATAATAGGGAACTGCTATAATTTATTGAGTAGGAGATTGACATAGTCAGACCAGGGCTTTAGGAAAATCATTTTGGCAACTGTGTGAGGGATGGATTGGAAAGGAAAATTATCTGAAGCAGGGAGACCAATTAAGAGTCTGTTTCTATAGTCCAGGAAATAGGGGATGAGGAAGAACAGTTTTGACTGTGTGTATGATGGCAGATATGAAGAATGATGTAGAGGTAAAAATAAGATTTAACAATCAAAAGGATATTTTGGGGAATAATGAGGATTCAAGGATAATCCTGAGGTTATGAACCTGGGGAGACTGAAATGATTATAATGCCTTTGACAGAAATGATGAAATTTAAGAGTTGATTTGAGGGGAGAAGCAGCTAGTCCTGTTTTGGGCAGAACAGTTTGTGCTTATCAATTGGACAGATTCCAGACACTTAGGGACATAACTCCTACCTCTTTGATAGACATTCTCCAATGGTACACATACTTCTATTCTCCACTTCCATGCTAGATATGGAAACTGACTGCCCAGGAAAAGTTCCCTCCTTTCCTATTCTAGATCTCTACTCACTCATTTCTCAGCCCTACTTCCTTCCACAAGATCACACTTCAGATCTGCCCACCCCTTCCAGTAGGACCACCGGAACACTATAATCAATACTACTAATAATAGTACTGATAACTTGCTTTAGAGTGCTTTAAGTTCTTTGCAAATAGGATCTCTTTTGATCAACAAATCTGAGGAGATGCTACTATTATTCCCATTTTACAAAAGAGGAAACTGAGGCAAACAGAAGGAAGTTAGGTGCCCTGTCCAGGGTCATACAGCTGACAAGTGTCTAAGGCCAGATTTAAAATAAGATCTTTCTGATTTTCAGTTCTGACACTCTCTCCTTTGAGCAACAAACTTCCATTCCAGACTTTTTCATGTCTTGCTTCTTGCATTTTCTGTCACTCATTTAGACCTGATTCTTCACAAAGGTTAATTCATCCTGGCTATCTTTTCCAGCACTACTTGAACATTCTCTAACATTCTGCAATGTTAACAGGGTAAGATTGAGAAGCCTCTTTGCTCCCTATGACCATTTCCAGACCCAACCCTCTATCACCTTAGGCAGAAACCTTTTCTCCTTTGAGGTTCACAAACAAATTTCTCAAACTAATCCAGATCCCAGTAAGTGTTCTCTACCACTCTCCAAGTCTTCCTCTCCTCTTTCTCCATGAATGTAGTGCCTGGCTCATAGTCTTCCTCTCCACCCCAACTTCTGCCTTTCTACTAGGAATCTTCAACATAAGTGGTGATGTTCTCTTAAATAAGCTAACTTCTCAATTCTATTCAAGTTCCATGACCTACTCCTCTATTCTACCCCAACCCCACAGAAGGATGGTTGAACCCTTGATCTTGCCATTACCCACAAATGTTCCATTTACATGTTTAAGAACTCTGAAATTACTTTATCTAGCCATGTACTTTTGTAATTCAATTTTTCCTTTGCTTTATTGTTCCTACATCTCGTTTTCCTTTACCATCATGTCCAATCTCTTCACTCCTCATTATTTCCAAAGGCCATCACCCCTACTCTTGACTATACCATTTCTTTTTCTAATTTTGAACCCTTAGTAATCTAGCTTAACTCTACCCTACTTATTCTCTATTTGCTCCTGTTAAGCCAAAGTGACTTCATTTTGTGACTATAAGTTTCACCTTTAAACACTGATATTTCTGAATTTCATGTCCTTCAAATGCTTTCTGTAAAGTCCCCCATTCACAAGATATCAGCATATGTCCTGATATAATCACATGTTGGTTTATGCATTCCTTTCCCCCTCTTGTATGTACCATTTAAAAACTATAAAAGCCAAAGATCCTGAGCCTCCAGGTCCTTGCACTGGCTGAGAGCATTGGACTCAATTTGTTTCTGGAGCCATGCCTTGATAAAGAAATCATTGTTTGGATGTTATTTTCACTAACAATTCCAGTGAGTCAGCTTAGAGAAGCCAGGAGTCTTCATCAGAGGAACATCCTAAAACTTCAGTACAAATCTTACCCCAAGAGGCTTCTTTAGAAAGGACCATCCATCTTAGATTTCCACATCTCCCAAACTCCATGCAGACTTTGAACTCAAGGCCTTGATTGAGGCATAATGGGAATCACCTCCAGTAAACTGGCATCATCTCCTAGGATCAGGGAAAACTCACAATAAAAGAGAATGTCTAAGAAGAAAGCCCTAGGAGGGCTTTGACAGAAGCATAATGGGGAAAAAAAAGGGGGGTAGGGGAGATGGATCATGGTACTCTTAAGAAACCACTTTAATAAGGAAAAATCAGAGAAGAAAGTAAAAATTTTGGTGGTCCCCAAAAGGAAGTGATGCTGGCAGTGAAGTGGGCTTCTACTTCATAAGTTCTTTAGCATGAAAAAAGTCCTTTTATCTTGGAGAAATTTGAAGGGAAATACCTCATTACCCATTAAAATAAACAAACAAAAAACTGCTGTCAGACAGCATCTAGGAAGAATATAGAAGAGTAGAATCTCAAATAAGCTCTCCCAGCCATTGATAATATTAAGTAGAGAAATATTCTCACTGACTTTTAAATTAAATTTTCAGTGGGAGATAAGAAGGAAAACTGAAATTCTTTCTTTCTCTCTGCTTTTAAAAGCCTAGCAAGGTTGGAGATTGCAGAAATAAAGACAGACAAGAAAAGGAAGGAAATATTTTTCCTGGCTTGTAGAAATTTATGGTATAAATTAATTAGAGACTAAATTTATAATTGAAATGTACTATATTGACTGTCAATTTCCAAATTGTTGTAACATCTTTGTGGATTTGGAAGGTTTGCAGCTAGAATTAAGTACAAATAAGACAAGCCTCTCTCCTCTTGGAGGAGGATAGATATATTGTTCTAGAAGAAATTTATTTCATTTATTAGAGAATAAGCAGAACTGAAACTTGTTTGAAAGAATTCAACAGAATTTAATTGTTTAGGTAAACTAATAGTTAAGACACGCTAAATTGAAATAGACTGTTGAAAGTGAAATTGGACAAAATAGAACAAATCATGTTTTGTTTTGTTTTGTTTTGTTTTGTTCTGAGTATAACTTTTTTTGTGGGGCACAAACAATAATAGAATTGCCAAAGACCCACTAGTTCAAGTGAGATGCAACTCCTCTTTATAAGCATAGAACAAAGAACAGAACTAAGTTGGTGAGGAAATAATACAATTGGTTACAAGGTTCGAAGCATCGTGGGTTTGAAGACAACATGATTAGCTATAGAGCTGAGGAATGAAGAAAAATATGAGTCATTGGAAATTGGGATTGAGAAAATGATCAACAACCCGTCTTCTCTCCTATGACTAAAAAAACTTCACTGAGCCCACCTTCAAAGTTAGCAATTAATAAATCAGACTTCTTTGGATAGTAAACCAGGCAACCTTGAAGCATAGTAACTTGGTCTAGTAAAGATACTATCCTAGAAGGAAGTGTCTACCCACATCCCTTAAGGACAGCAGATTTCCTTGAGGCAAGAAGAGATTAGCAGAACTGGATTTCTAATCTTAACTCTTTACTGGCTAGCTGAATTTCTGCACTAAATTCACTGACAAAGAGTCATGGCTTAAGCAACTTCAATTAATTGTAAATAGGATCAATAAAAATTATACAAAGTCAATTTAATCTCACTATGCAACTACAGAAGTAAAGGTTTAGCAATTAATTGTGATTTTATAAGGAAATCCACAATATTAGACTAGAATATGATTTATACCTTTTTTCCCCCCTTGCTGAGGCAATTGGGCTTAAGTGACTTGCCCAGGGTCACACAGCCAGAAAGTGTTAAGTGTCTGAAACCAGATTTGAGCTCAGGTTTTCCTGACTCCAGGGCTGGTACTCTATCCACTGCACCACCTAGCTGCCTCTAGACTATAATATGATTAAGAAATAATGGGATGCTTTTTGTAATGGCTAGAAACTGGAAACTGAAGGGATGCCCATCAATTGGAGAGTGGCTGAATAAATTATGGTATATGAATGTTATGGAATATTACTGTTCTGTAAGAAACAACCAGCAGGACGATTTCAGAGAGGCCTGGAGAGACTTGCATGAACTGATGCTGAGTGAAACGAGCAGAACCAGGAGATCATCATACACAGCAACAACAGTATTACATGATGATCAATTCTGATGGA